>JBAGKK010040013.1:0-10567 GCA_037177015.1 Euceroptres primus | reverse complement strand
GGGCATCTGATTAATAAGAAACTCCAAATACAGATACCTCAAGGTGTCTGAAAGTCGAAAATATATTCCATTGATTCCAGTTCAAACCTTGACTTTTGGCCAAAAAAGTGCGATCCTGGCCCACTGTGATACGGTACGAGTTATATCTCACAAGTAAGGCGATGTATAAAAAAAAAATTAGGTATACGTTACATAAGTTGTCAAGAAAAACATACACAAAAATCGTCCCGTTTGGAGAACAAAAAAATTTTGAGCGGATTCGGGTTAAAATTTTTGGGGTCGTTGAATCTGAATCAGATAACAAAATTTCTAAATTCGAAATGAAGGATCCAATATGGCCGATAAAAAGTTTAAAAATTGTTGTATTTTTATAAAAATGAGTATATTAAGGTCTCTAGGATCGCTAAATTCAAATTTTATAACAGAATTTCAAAATTCAAAAAGGCTGATCCAATATGACGGATCAAAAATTTAAAAATTGTTGCCTTTTTATAAAAATGAGTATCTTAAGGTTTGACTTTTATATAATTATATGTTTATATAATTATATCTATATATTTATATATTTACTTGAAGTTACTGTTCAATTATTTTATTTTATACACATTTCAGATATTTTAGAGCCTACATTTGAGATTTTTCCGTTTTTCGTATTATCACCTAAAATTCTAACTAAAGTACCGCCATTTTGAATCCACCATTTTGAATTTTTATTTTTGAGATTAAAGATGGCATCTAGATACTCAAAATACACCTTATACCAATTTGTATAAAAATCGCTTGAAGGTCTATAAATTGATTTCACGAAAAGAAAATTTTAAAATCGAAATTTTTTTTTCCACAAAAATCTAACTGAAAAGGGTCATTTCAAGAGAATCACCCATATACTCTGGTTTTCGGTTGACTCGGTGGGGTGCAATATAAGAGAACTTAGACTCACTTAGACTCTTAGGCCTATCTCTCAAAAAAATTCAGAAAAAAATGTGTTAGAGTAGACAACTAGACGATATTTTTGTGAAAATATTGTGAGTGTTCAGATGGAAAGAAAATAAACAAAAACTATTCTGGCTGTTTTAATGGTCACAATTTTTTTATTTTCGAAAAAAGTCGTATCAATCTTTATATCGTGTATTTTTTTCATCAAAATCCGCTCAGCCATTCTCGAGAAAAAAGTTTCTCGATTTTTTTCTCACACCCTCATAACTCATATAAAAATTATTTTTTTATTTTTTAATCAAACCTAAATTTTAATTTTTTATTTTTAAAAATTATTTTTTAATCTTTTGGGAAATTAAACCTTACATCACTGCCAACTTATGGTAAAAATCTCGATCAGATCCAAGAGAGCACTTGACTTCGAATTTTAATCGACATAATTTACATTGTGAGCTTTTTGTAAGAAATGTAAACGGTGTAATAAGTATGTGCGGAAAGGCATTTATTTTCACATGTGTTTATTTCACAGAAACAGGAAAAGTATACAAATTTAAGTTTATATTTTATGTAACTCATAACACAAGCATGGTAGAAAATAATTATTTTATAGATCGCATTCATTTCAAACTGTCTTAAACATTTAAAAAGTTTCTAAGTATTCACCGCAACATACCTATAACTTTTTTGTTTTAATTAAAAAGTAGTTCAAAAGAAAATTATCCCTTTTTTGCCATTGCTATACCAAGACCAAGGATGCTTGCAACGCCAATTATAACACCACCGGCAACAGCCATTCCAACAAGTCCTTCTGAAAAGAACAAACTTAAAATTAAAATTTTATATAAAGAGATCCTTATGGAAAAAAAGTAAATGTTATTACTAGCAGACATGATTTGTTCATATACACTCGTCGGTGAATCGAGGACCGGGCTCGGGGGTGGACGGTCCTCGATACAATGCTATTCGAGCGAGCAGTCTTCAGGACCGCGTATATAGTCTCTGAACGTACAAAATTAAATGCGCAGAGAGTCGTGATGTAAACAACGTCTGGCGGCCCTGACTGCCTGAGCGATGGGGCCGTCGCGGGACGCTCAGGGGTGAGGGACAGAATCAGTGAAACGTGAACGACTATGAAGGTGGTCCTCGATTCACAGGCCTTCGATTCACCGACGAGTGTAATATAAAAAACACACGGTGAAACATGCCTGCGTTACGAAATAGTTATTTGTGATACAAGGACCCTAAGTGGCACTCGCAGTTCGTCTCGGCTCTGCATCGACTCCAGCTCGTACTGCAATATCACACGAGAAAAAAGTGCCACTCAGGAGCCGTGTATCACTCGCAATTTTTTATCACACCTTCGTCACAAATGCCGTTTTAGCTCTGAAAGAGTCCTAAAGTAGTATTTCAAGGCATTTTCTAGGCTGCTGCTCTGTAAGTTGGATCGGAAATTTTGAGATAGAGTTTGTGGTAATAGCAATAGAGCAGGATAAATAGCAACTCCAAAGTTGCTATTGCCCTCCAATAAGAAGCCCTCAAAAGGATTGTTTCTCTGGAAAAAATATTTTTCCAGAGAACGATCTCTCCGAAGATTTGAATTATTAGCTTACTCTCAGGTCATAAACAAATACTTTAAAATATAACAAATACGTAAGCAAATACATTGCGAAAATAATGAAAATATGTACCGTCAAACGGGGCAACTTCGGACATGTGGGATAAATTCGGACAGCCCTAAATTTAAATTTTAAATTACTCAAAACGGTTCCAACTGGAATTTAGAATTAGTGGTTGCCCCTTTTGACGGTAATGCAAATTAATGGCAATCGTTTTCAGCCCCCCCCCCCAACAGTGACGGGGGCGGGGTATATTATACAGATGGTCAAATTAAAATGTATAAAATATGCACCCCCTCTCATCGTTGAGTATGGAGGGGGGGGGGATATTTTATATATTTTTGTTTCCATTAAGAAGGAGACTTCCATGAATTTGTGTTATATATTTTCATTATTTTCGCAACACATCTAGCTTACAAGGAAATCACTAAAGAATAAGCTTTATCACGCACTTTATCTTGCACTACTGCTTAGATGACTAGATTAGACAATATTTTAACGCTTCTATGGATCTTATTTACTATTCTCGTTGCTATTTAATGCATTGGCATATATGTTTGTTATATTTGCATGTACTTATTTATTATACCTGAGAGTAACCTACTGATTCAAATCTTCGGAGGGGATGTTCTCGGGAAAAATATTTTTGATCGAACAATCCTTTGGGAACCCCTCTTAAGCCAGGGGGTGCTCAAAAGTTGCTATTACCCGTGAATTTCGTTTTTTCTCTCCAGCCTAGTGCTCAGTCAGCTCAGCTGCCGATAAAGTGCCACAGTCTGACCTATGGCTTACGTTAGCCAATCAGATCACAGTGCGTCAGTTACATTATAGTTCTAGGACCCAAAGTAAAAATTTTATGGCCTTTACCTAGGAAATTTAGGGCTTTAGTGATCATTCAGAGGCGCTAAAATTACAACTTAAAATGAAGGTGTAATAAAAAATCTATTATCCAAGATATTTGAGTTTATAATTAGGGATATTATCCGCAACATTATCGTGACATATTCAATTTTATTTTTATTTAATGTTTGAAAAACTCAGTTTCGAGAAAATTGAGGGAAAATTGAGGCACTTTATCTTTTTTTTTTTTTCTAACTCAAATTACACCAACTTTTGTTTGCTTCCGGTACTTGAGTCTAGTGCAAATAGATTCAGCACATGCACTATGATGCACAGTAGTTCAGATCTGAAAACTGTTTCAGTTACGTATTTGTTTAATAATTTGTTTATAATAATCATAAAATTAATTATTAAATTAATATCTTAAAGGAATATCAATATTAGCTTGCTTTCAACAAAATTTAAGAGAAAAAATAATTTTTTTCACCAGAAAATATTTATTGTTATATAAAGTTATAAACAATTAAAGATATTCACTGTTGTTATTATTATATTTCATTATGCTGTAAATAAATTTTCATTTAAAATTAGAAACGTGACCGTTATAGCTTACTCAAATTGGCGATATTTTTACGAGAAAGGTAAGGCTTTAAAAGACCTCGGGTTTAGACAGGATTGTTCCTTAGACATTCGACTAAAAATCGCTGAAATATCTTCAACTGATATAAATGGGTACCGAAGTTACAAGTTGTTTAGTTCGACAAGTTTTTACAAAAACACGATAAAATGTATATTTATTTGACTGAAGATATTGTTACGGAAAGTTCCGTATAACTAGCATACAACGCAAAGGGAGGGACAGGCTATTGTTACAGAAAAATCCGTTATTTTTGTGAACAAAATAGGAAATTTTAGTCGAATGTTTAAGGAACATTTTAGTTCAAACCCGAGATCTTTTCAAGCCTTACTTTTTTTATAAGAGCTTCACGAAGTTCAGTAAGCTTCAACGGCCAAGTTTTTGATTTAAAATGAAAATTTTTCCCACATTATAATGAAATATATCTTGTCCAAGTTGTATGCTTAATTTCTATAAATTCTTTTAATATTATCTTGTTTAATTTATGCTTTAAACAGCCACGCGCGCCTTAACCAAGAAAAGAGCCATGTTCAAACAATGAGCTCAAGGAATCACACTGAGCCGGGCCAAGATCGCAGCTATTACTTGTTTTTAAACAGGTCGCATTAAATTTTTTTGACAGCCCAGTGGTTCCAACTAGGAATTAACTGTTATAATCATCTACAACTTGTAATTTTGAATGGATTTTGAACTTTTTTTTTCAAAATACTCAGCATGAAATTCTTAAGAAACATAAGCAATCCGTTTTTAAAATTTTTTTATGTTAAATATATGAGAGGAGAGTAGTCCACAGGGAGTCAGAATTTGTTTAAGTACGAATTGCCATAATAAGCTTTTGTACCATAAATTTAAATAAACAAAGTGATCATTGTTTGTCAAGTACTTTAAAGAAAATTAATAATTTGTCCTTAATAAGAAATCTCTAATCGATATATTTCGAGTTCGATGGTAAAGATTGTAAGGCTTAACACGTGGCACGAGGTTTCAGAGTCTTTCTACACATCTCAGAACGGATGATCGTTTGTATACTCTTTTTTTTTTAAGTGATGGAGCATACGCACAGTGAGGACAAATAAAAAAAAAACGAAGCTTAAAATAACGTGTAGAACACAATTCTTTATCAAACTTCAATTTTTTTATTCAGCATTCAATTTTTAAGAGATATATGAGAGCTAATTTTTGAATTTTTGTTTGTTTAAACTTTTATGTTAATGTAAACATCGAAAAAATGTAGATTCTTAGATTTTCTTATTTATCTTCTTGAAAAAATTTTCCCTTTGCTCAATATCACCAGTATATTCTGCACTGGGATTCATGGAAGAAAAAAAATTCTTCACTTGTGAAGTTAATTGTTATAAACAAATTATGTTAACAAATAGTCAACATTGTGGATTGTTCGTTTGCAAAGTATATTATTTGTACATTAAAATTGCCTGCTTTTATTGTAAAGTTAAGACTTGACCATGAAAATTTTTCATTCGATATTATTAAAATAATTTTTTAAACAAATTATATTTAAAAATGCCTATTATTAGCATTTATGGTCACATTTTCAACTTTTCGAAGTCAAGTCAAAGACATTATTTGATTGTTTTAAGTAAATCCGTAACTTTAATTATTAAATTAAAATTGATTTGACATTTGTTATGTACTTTGGTGCTTAAAATATGCAATTCGAAGAACTTTCGGAAGTCCTAAATTTTAGGATGTAAACTTTTAGCACAAGAAAGTTCGCTACAAAAACTTTTCCCGGTTTCTAGTTCAAATCGGCGTCGGCGTAGTGCGGCGGTGCAGACCTCTAATATTAATTCAAATTAAATTACGCGTGTATTAAATCTGCTTTACACGAATATTAAAATTCATATACCTTCGTATATCAAATTAACGATCATTACTAACAGTGTACTTCATTTTCATTCGCTTCTTTTAATGCTAATATTTAATATTAGTTTAACGATGATGTAGTTAAAATTTCTTTTACATCCGAGAGAATAATAAGGTAAAAAACATCTTGGATATAATTTGGTGTTTAAAAAACGACGTCATTCGGACCATTTATTGTTGCAAGAATTCCATCGTTTCGAGATCTAAACGATCTCCTCTTCAGGGAAATCTCCTCTTCACATGAATTACAAAATAACATAGCTTGAAACACAGTCGTAAATATTACATTAGGAAGTACAAAGTTTATCTTATCCAATCAAATGAAAGTCATAATCAAAACTAAGCCGTATTGTCGGACGTTCATTCTAAAACAAACAACTGGAATTCAATTTGAGGTTAGCTTTACTAAATTCAAGAGTACGACAATTTATATTTACCTTATATCATTTATTCGGCATAATTAGAGTTGACAAATAATTAAACAAATAATTATTCACAATTTGTAAAAAATTGGAAACTTATAATTAAATTCAAAGTAAAAAACAAAAGGTGAGAGTGAGAGTATAAACGCTCCGCTCTTAAACCAAGCCAGGTTTGTTTGTTTGAAAATCCAACGTACCGAGTGTACCTAATTTACATAACATAATCAGGAGAGTAGCAGTGATAGAAATCTATAAAAATTCAGAGACCAAGTACTAAAATAATAAGCAGTAGTTAGCATATTAGGTCTAATATTATGTTAGAAAAGTTATTTAAATTTTCTGAATTGGTGATTTTATCCAAACAGTTATCACCTTCTTCTTTATTAAAAACCATTTCAGCCCGTGAACGTTTACTGAGATCGCTTTCAATATGCTAAATCTTAAACTTATCCTACAGGAAATAATGTGGGGATTGTCATTTTGATGTTCAAGAAGATGGTTAGTCATGACATTGTGAAACTTTATATTCAATTTTATGTTATTGATGTGTTCTTCTCTTCTAATCCGTAATGGTCTCTTTGTTTGACAGATATAAGACCTGCCATATACGCAAGCAAATCTATAAACAACGTTGGTTTGATTAATATTTTCTAGTTTATCTTTGCCCAATTTAATAAATTCGTCTAATTTAGAATTAACTCTAAAGATAGTTTGAATATTATATTTATTTAATGTTCTTTTAATATTTTCAGTAATTGTACCATAGAAGGGATAAACGATAAACTTCTTATTTTCTTTTTCGAGGTTGTTATTTTTATTTGAAATTTTCATATCATTTTCCATTAATCTCTTATTTATGTACTTATCAGTAAAAGTCTCTGGATAGTTGTTTAAAATCAAGTCCTTTTTGACTGAATTAATGTTGTTTGCGTTAAATTGTTTGTCAGCCAACAATGTTGCAGTATCATCCAAGTTTTTAATAATAAACTAATATATATTATTCAAACCAACGTTGCTTATAGATTTGCTTGCGTATGTGGTACTTCTTATACCGGTCAAACAAAGAGACCATTACGGATTAGAACACTGTGGGACAAGTTTAAGATTTTCCATATTGAAAACGATCTTAATAAACGTTTACTGGCCGAAATGGTTTTTTTTTATTAAAACAGAAAGTAAAAACGGTTTGAATAAAATCAACCGATTTAGAAAATTTTGACAAATCTTATAACACGATATTAGACTTAATATGGTAATTATTGTTTAATCCTTCTAGTACTTGACCTCTGAATTTTCATAGATTTCTAACATTGCTCCGATCCTAATTATGTTATATAGGTTAGGTGTAATTTTCATCTTTGAACTGACTTGAACTTCCGTAACTCGAACACCTGAGGATGCGGCACTGATTAAGCATTTCTGCGTGTTCGAAACTGTGGCCTCAATGGGATTGATTAAATAATAATATCCTTATGCAATTAATTATATTACAAGAATAAGATTTTCTTTCTCACAAATCAGATACGAAGATTAATATAGAAGGGTTTAGAATAAGCTATGATTGAAGCACGTAAAAATAGAAACAGAAGCGCAGGGCAGTGCACGACGCGGCACGCAAGTGCAGCGCAAGCTTGCTGCCGCGTGTCTTCCTTTCCTCTCCTACCTAAACGACCATACTCTTACTGGTCCACATGTTATAATTAAAAGAAATATTACGAAAATTAATTTCAAAATAACAAAGTTCATCAATTCAATCAAAATTGCAACTTATTCATTAAGCAATAAGTCATTGACTTCAAGATAGTAGTCAGCAATTTTTGCATGGACTATTTATTCCTCCAAGCATCCATTTCCTAATATTTTTCGATCTGTCTCTACCAATTAAAAATTCCTAGCTCATCAAAATTCCCCACATTACACGTATACTGGACACCTTCAAGGCACGTCGATCACCGAAACTCTGGGCAGTTTCTTCGCAGAGCGACTTCAGTTAAGTTCGAAAAGTAGCCTGGCTCTACTTAACCAAGTCGTAGTGAAAATCGGTCGCGAACTTGGTCGCCGTAGTTCCACCCGTCCGATCGTTTCAGTTTTTGTTTTCCCTCGCCTACCCTTTTGCAGCCTACACTCAAGGTTTTCACAAAACGCGTATAAAATCAAAACCGGACGTAAAGAGAGAAATAAGCTTTGTGCCAAAACAGTTCAAGAGATAAACAAGCTTTGTGCAATTAGAGTTCAGGAGAAAAACCAGCTTTGTGCAATAGAGTTCAGGAGATAAATTTCAATTCGAACATTTCACAAATCTCAAGACGTGAAATTAATAGAGTGAAATCAAGGGTGCTTAGTGCAATCAGGCACGGACAGCAGTTTCGGGATTAAGAGGAACCTGCCTCAAGTCCGTGCAAGTTAGGAGTTGTAAAAGAGAATTTTGCCCGTCCTTTCTCCTTTTCGTTAAAAGCTTGCCTTTTGACCAGAAGGAAAGGCGATAGCCAGTTTTTTTATGAAGTGTTGTAGTAAAATTTTATTAAATTAAAGAGAACCTTTAATAAATAAACTAATCTAGGGTTGGACCCACAAATCAGTGTTTTATTCAGTCTATTTCGAGAGCGAAAACATCCTCAGTCCGAGGACAGAGAGAAAACGATCCCATAAATTCAAAAACAGGCAATTCTTGCTTGGTAGTTTGAAAGCCTCACTGCATGAAAAGAATTTAACATTATATTTTCGAGCATCATTTTAATTAAAGTCAAAATATTACATTCAAAAACACCACACGTAACAAACTGATGTTGGTAGCGGTGGGATTGTCCTTCGTGTTGTCACTTAGCCCTACGCTACCAATTTAAAAAGAGAAATCTTGAAAAATCATTTGTCAAAAGTTTCATAATCAACTTTTTGGAAGCTCATATTTAGAAATTCACATTTATAACGTTTGAAACAATTTATTAAATTTTTTAAAATCATAAGTTCATTTTTCAAAAATAATTTGAATTTTATTAGCATTGTATCCTCCAATGACTAATTTCTAGTGCTCCTTCCGCGAACAAATGCAAGTGCAAGCATAAGTGTCGTGCGGGCCACCAGATCAGGGAACGCTACGAAAAAGCGATTGCTCGTGACATTGCAATCTGAGTGTGTCAAACAATAACAGTCGCAAGACTTGAAATTAGACGTGCCGAAATATTCTTCGGGAAGTACCCAGAATTTTTCGGTTTTGAGGCTCCTGCTGGAGACTCTTAAAATCATTGGAATTTGGAAGATTCGTGATATCAAACAAAAATTTTACATCTTTCTTTAACAATAATTATTTAAGGATTAGACTTCCACAGAGCCGAATTCTTGTTTAATTTCAAGTCAAGAGTCATTAGATATTTACATCGTGCAAACTGATCAAGAATTAAGGCTTCAATAGGGCCGAATTCTTGTTTAATTTTCAAAGTGGAAGTAGATAGTTATTTATTCTACAATAATTACTCAAAAGCAGGGCTTCCATAAAGCCCAATTTTTGTTTAAATCAGAGGTTTAATTAATTATTCAAAATCAGTTAAATAACTGGTATTGTTGCCAATTGATGAATCAAGAGTTAAGGCTTCCATAGGGCCGAATTCTTGCTTAATTAAGCAACTCCAGTTAATTCTACTATTTATATATCAAATAATTATATAGGAATTTTATTCTGTCTTTATTAAAATTCAAGAATAAAATTCAACATTTTGTTCTTTGTTAATTAACCAAAAATCAGGGATTGCAAAGGACCCAATGCTTGTTTAATTAAAGAGAAACAATTTATTAATTATTCCTAGTCCCTATAAGGTAACTGTCCCAGTTGCTGCCACCTGAGGTACCAGTCGGGGTCGCCACTTATTATCGTCGAAATGAACAGTTCTGGCATTGGTGAAGAGATTAAGTAATCAGAATCGCTTCTTAAATGATAAATTAATTATCTGAGCTCTTCACCAAAATCAAAATAGTTAATTTCGACGACAAATGACAGATTTTAGTCACCATTGGTACCGCGGCCACGACTGGGACAGTTAACTTAATTGCCTTATTACTGTATTAATTAATAAAAAAACAGGGCTTCAAAAAGGTTAAATTCTTGTTTAATTTAAATAATTCAATTTTATTGATTGAACACAAATTAATACATTAAATTATGAAAAATAACACAGCCACACAAAAAAAAGTCTGGTACTTTTGACGAGACACATGTATTCCTATGTATTTTGAGACGC
>JBAGKK010040002.1:0-10568 GCA_037177015.1 Euceroptres primus | reverse complement strand
TCCATATCATATTAAAAAAAATACGTGTCGATTTTTTTTCGCTCTAGAACAAGAGAAAAAATTTTCAGGACAATCAACAATTTGGATTAAAATCTCACGTGGAATCAGCCATATATACCCAAGAGTCTGTAAAAATTAGAGTTTGAAAAAATATTTCATTTTTTTACGAGTATTTGTAGTTTTCAACAAAAAATATAAGAATGAAAATTTAATAATGCTTTAAATATAAAAAATGTCGACTTTTTACAAGCATTTGTATTTTTTGACAGAAAATATATGAATAAAAATGGTATAATGCTTTGAATATAAAAATTTTCACTTAAATAAGAAAAATGTTTTTAGATGCGAATTTACACCGCGAATGTAAGATAATTAAAATATTTTTTTTCATTCGCGATGGTTATATTGAAGTTTATTTCATGTTATTTTTTAAGCTGAAAATTGTTAAAATTGATGGAGCGTCTTTCGACAAAAAAATAAAAACATCTGGCGAAAAATCTATAAAGAAAAAGAGGTACCTAGAAATCCTCTGCAAATCATATTCCAGAATTATTTCCAAAATTTAATTTTGACAGACTTCTCAGTATAATTATGCACTTGTGGATAAAATATTTTTTCTTTGCATAAAATGATTTGCTGAGAAATGTAAATTTTTAATTTTTCAGATTTTGCAACAGAATATAATATAATATAATTTGAACTTAAATTAACTTTCAAATAAATAATATTATGGACATTTATACATTGAAAAAAATCTTTGTTAAAATTGTTAAAATTGTCATTGTTATAGTTATTGTTATTGTTAAAAAATTAAAATTGTCATTATTAAAATATAACGTACTAAAGGCCTTGTTACGATGCATTTTATAATCCGGGCACGTTATGTACGTAAATCTGGTTACGTGTATATTTCGCACAGTAGCTGGATCAGATACAATGCAGTTTCCTGAAAAATTATTATATACACTAGAGAAATATTGTTTCGTTAATGTAAAAATGTTTCAAATAATTCAAATACTTCATATGACCCAGTGGGCACAAGTTTCACAAAATGTAATTAGAACGTCCCGGAAACGTCCTATGTCAGGCAAAATGACGCTCCAGAAATCTCCAATATGTTCCAAAGCCGCTTTTATGATCCATTGTTTAAATATTAATTAAATAAATAAGAAACTCACTTGCTGCTTCGGTTCAAGTTTCATAAGTTACCTGTGCGGATTTAAAATAAAAAGGACCACATAAAATGAATGCAAAGATTGGTTTCAGCAAATACATCATGTTCTTTACTTTATTGAACTCCTTGAACTTCTTTTTGATACTGAAAAAGAAACTATTGTAATTTTTTTCGGAAAGAAATAACAAATAATAATAATAAATAAATAACAATAACAAATAACAACTAGAAATTTAAAAAATGTAAAATAATTTCGGAGATATTGGTAATTAAAGAAATTGGTAAAAAACTTTGTTTTTTATAGATGTTTTCTTACAGAGTGATCGAAAACAATTCAAATAGGGGTCATTCGACGCAGATTTAAATAGGTTTTAAGGAAATATAGTTAAAAATTGTTAAGAAGTTGTATTTAAGATATCACCTTCGTTTGAAATTTTTTAAAAATATCAATGTACCCAAACTTTCTGGTGGGAGTTAATTTTTTTTATAAAAGTTTCATTATTTAATGAAGTAATATTTAAAGACTATTTCGTACAGCTTTCATATGAAAATAATTAATTATTAAAAAGTTATAGTCGAAGCCTTTTTAAAAGCATGTTTTGCAGTGAGCACTTCTGCTTGGAAGGGGATCATCTTAAATCAAAAATCTAAAATAATTTAGTCAATATGTTAGTTTATCTAGTCTTTAATCGAAGGATTTGAGAAAAGAATAATTTTGGACAAAATGGCGGACGTTTAAAGTGAAGTGACCGATTTTCAAAATCACACAATTTACTTTCAGCGTCCGCCATTTTGTCTAAAATTAATTTTTTCTCAAATGATTCGATCACAGACTAGACAAACTAATATATTATCTAAATTATTTTCGATTTTTTATTTCAGATGATTTAGTTCCAAGTAGGAAGTTCCAAGCAGGAGTGCTCACCGCAAAACATGTTTTTTAAAAAGGCATTCCTCGGCATCGACTATAACTTTTTAATAATTAATTTTTTACCTGATAATTCTACGAAATAGTCTTTAAATATTACTTTATTGAACATAGAAACTTTTATAGAAAAATATGAACACGGTTTTAAAAAAAAATCCAAAAGAAATCGTTTTTTTCTGGTCTTACAAGTAGGGATAACCCCTTAATAATTTTCCAATACGACTAATATTTGTGGTGTAAATTGAAAAAAACGCGTTTTTATTAGTTTCTCACTTATTTTGGCTCTGTGGAGCATCAACAAATTTTTTGATCGTAATGAAGCTTCGCACTTTTCTTTTCTAGGTAAAAAGGAAAAAAATGGCACCTCAGGGATTTTTGTTTTTTGAAATTCTTATTTTACGCTACACCCTATTCTCGGTGCCAACTGCTGACAATAGTGATGATCAAAACAAAAATAAAATAACGTAAAATAATGTGATATATTTCATATTTAGTAATTGAATAAAATAAAAAATTTTAATTAATATTGTCACGATTATTATGTTTTCATTAAGTCTTCATAATTATATTCTTTACATTTATTTACGTTCTGAATCTGAATGAAGAACTTTAGTACGTTCTATTTACATGTAGAGTTCAAATTTGAAAGTTTAAATGAAAATTTACAAGCTTTAGTTCCAACAAGAATGAACGGCTGTACGACAACAGTTTCTTAGTTCACTTTAATTTTAAGTTTGCAACGTATCATCACGTGAGGAGGTGGCGTGTGCAAAATGGATCTGTGGGAGTAGATTCTATGGTAGGATATATCTATATCTATATAGTATTCGAAACTACAGCTGCTTAGACGGGCATTCGCGTGTGCTATACTTGATAGTGTACCTACGAGTTGCACCTCCGGCTAGGAAGACTTTCGTTGCTCTTGTTGGAACTATAATTCAACCCACATGCAGGGAGCCTCAGGATAGATAAGGCAATCACGCGACAGACAATCAACCGTCCACTCTCGATAGTCGGGCCAATTATCACTGTTTCTTTTTCTCAACACAATCCTTCATAACTGTGCTTTGTTTCATTCAAAAATTTAATTTAAAAATTCAAATTTATGTCCATCACCGTACAAACAAATTTGATTTTAAAATAAAATTAGTAGTCAAGGTTTAATAAGTTTCAGTGAAAATGTTACTTTTTTCAAGTTCACAAACTCTGGGTAGAGAATGTGTCAAGTGGTTTATTGATTCAACGAGTGTATTTGCATATCCATCGAAAAAAATAGACTTTTGCATCTGAATCGTAACGATGCAGTCCATGTATGACCAGGTCGAATATTTATCGAGTTTTCGGCATAACGCCAAATATTCATTTGCTTTGCATGACCGGTGAAGCTCGTTCAAAATACACTGTAGGATTTTACGGAAAATTGATTCCTGGGAAGTAGTCTCATCGAAAATAATTTCTATTCTGAATCAGTGAAAAATAACTGACCAGTTTTTGTCTGACAATCAATGAAACACGTAGCTGACTTCTTGCAAAAATTAACTAATTTTCAGTTAAAATTGAATGATGAAATTTCAGTAGACATTCACTGATAAATTTGAGAGTCAAAAAGATACTGAAATTTAAGTAAAACCTGATTGGAAAATCAGTGAACTTTAAAGTTAGAAACTTTATAAGTAAACCTTTGCAAATGGTTCCACTTCGAAATTTTACATTTGAATAGAAGATCAAAAAGCTAAAAGAAAGTTTCAATTCTTTGCATACCACAGTTATCTCAAAAGCAGGCATTTAAATACGATATATATTCTCCCGAAAAAAATGACGGGATGGTTTGAAATACTGCAAAATTAATTATCCGAAAAGCCGGAAGAGCGCCATCTTACAGAGGTGTCACAATCAGGGCGTGGTCATTGCAAAACACCACTTGAATTTGCCTTTATTACGTGTACAGGTCGAAACTGGTTCGTGACTGGGTGCCATGTTTGCTGCGTTAAAATTGAAGACCTTATCTGCGGACCGCTTCAATTAGGAGGCCATTGCGGAAAGCAGCGATTTTACCGTCATATCTTTCCAGCAGAAACTTTAATTAGTTAATTATATCTCTGTCTGGAAGGTTCGATTAGCGTGAAGTCTAGCGTGGCCCGGAATAATCAAAACAATCGGAAATTCCATGCCGTTTTCGTATGCGGAAAAAACTTTCACGATCTGCTGATATAGACCTAATTGGGCATATAAAATCGCAGTAAAAGAGGATAAAAAGGAAAAGGTGAAGGGAAGAAGAAGGCCTTCTTTGCATGCCAGTTTTTACAATTTTTTTTTGTAAATGAGTAAAATAATGTATTATGGTGATAAAACCTGTAATAGCCCTTGCATGCACAGTGCACTGCACACCTTGTTAGGTCGGCCTTTTATTTTTATTTTCTATACAATATTTTGTTGGAAAAATGTCTGTGATTATTGAAATATACTTTTAAAATTGTTTGAAGGTTATCATGAAAGATTATTGAAAAATGTTTTTGATAATGCTTCTTAAAATAAATTTTAAAACAGAATAAAATTAGCTTCTTATCTGAAAAATGCTTGCCATTTATTTACAACTAATTCCTAAAATGATTACTGCAATGAATAATTATTGAAATTAATTTCGAGGTATGAAAACTTCCGGAATGTATAATTATCTTTATTCACTATAATCCGATCCACTATAATTCACTATACATATAATCTCTCACTCATCAGTAAAGGTGTATACATGAAACAGATTTTTTATCTAATTAAGTTTAAATGTTCAGGGAGTAAAACACGATTTTAATCCACGCTTCATTGTAAAGTATATAAAAATGTTGCAAACGATAAATTAATATCTATATTAACGTAATAATGTTAACGTATATACTTTAATTACATTATTGTGCTGCATTTTGATACTTTAGGATTATTTTTTAAAAATTTAAATTAAAAATTTGTTTAACATATTAAAAATTTACACTTTTCAACAAATCACTTTGTGTAAAGAAAAGAAACTCTACAGAAAAAGGCTCACACACACTCAGAAAAAAGTTTGTTTGAATCAAACAAAAAAATTTGTTTGATATCACATTATTGAAAGAAACAAATCTTTTGTATCAATTAACAAAATATTTATTTCATTTTAATATATGAAAAATATTTACTTTATTAATCGAAAAAAATAATTTTTTTGGTAAAATTTGTTTGATTTAAATAGAGGATTTGCTTAAACCAAATCCATTTGAGTTTATACAAATATTTGTTTGACTTAAACAAAAATTATAATCCGCACACGATGGTTCCTTAGAAAAACACAAATAGCGCATAAGGATCTTTCTCACAATAAAGACTACAATCATACTGAATATAAAAGCGTCTGAAATATGTTACAGTACTGTCGCAACGCAACCCGACAGGTAATTTAAAAAAAGTAATGTCACACTTAACACTTCGTAAGCACAAAATTGAAAATTTTCTGAAATTATTTATTTATTTATAAAATTGAATCAAGTTTATGAAACAAAATCTTTAGTTCATTTAAAACAAAAAATGTTTAAAGCAAACAAGAACTTCATTTAATTTAAACAAAACATTTATTCTATCTAAATAAAAATTTATTCAAATCAAATAAATAAGGACAAATAAGGAATTTGTTTGAATCAAACAAACATTTGTTTGACCCTATATCAACGTTATGTTTGATTCAAACAAATTTTGTTTAAATCAAACAAATATTTTTCTGAGTGCATGAAATGCAAATTACCCAAAATCACACTTTTCGGCTCATTAGAAAATTCTAATGGTGTTATAGTCTTATAGTTCTTATAGTCGTTCAATAAATTTAAAAAACAAGGAAAAATTTTATCTGAATATCAGTATAATTTTCTTCGGTTTTTCTATGACAACACATGTGTTTTGAAAGACGTAAAGTTGTCTGAATTTAAATTTATTTCTCTAAAAAATTACCTGTAACAAATTTTATCTTTATCGTTTTTTCTGTGATAAAATGAGCAAATGTTTGCAACGTTTTGATTCAATTTCGTAGATCAAAATTTTAAAATGATACTTTGCTATAATTTTTACTTTGAAATTATAATTGTACAGAAGAACTTTGAAATTATAATTGTACAGAAGAACATTGAAATTATAATTGAAAAGAAGAACTTTGAAATTATAATTGTAAAAAAGCTACTTTAACAAATTGTAAGAAAAATGTAAAATTTGAATAAGGATAGGCTTTTCAGTTATAGAAGTATATAAATAAATGTCTGGTTCATTAGGTGAATATGCATGATCATAAGTTTTGATTAAAGGATGTACTTACAAGACATCTATAGGGGACTGAGGAGACCACTCTCGACGAGGCCAAGCCTTTCTGGGCATCTGCGCTGTTTTAGCCGCTCACATTCTCAATAATCCTGCACAGAAACATGTATATGTTTAAGTCGTTAGGTTAATGAACATTTATGCGGTGCATATCATACAACCTTGGTAAATGTGGCTAACAGTGCAAGCTTAAACGAGGTGCACGAGTCAGGGCCATTATTACTCTCTGACTATAGGCGACTTTTCTACTGTCCGACTAAAACAGCCACTTACTACTGTGAGAGTTTCTGCATGTTCCATCGCACATAAAGTTACTATTCTCAACAGAACTCCATGTCTGAATTCTGTAGAATTTCAATAAAGTTCGAATCATAATGCTTTTGCGATAAATTGTTTGTCAGGGGTTTACGAATACGTTTTTACGTATTATATTTAATTTACACTGTTAGAAAAAACTTCAATTACTTTAGTTGAAGTTTTATACAATTACCGTAACTGAATCAATTTTCAATCAAAAGTAAATGAATTTTCAACTATCAATGAAATTTCAATCACCGGTAAATGAATTTTCAATCACAGTAAATGTAAAGTAGTTGAAATTCCAAGAATTTTCTAACAGTGTAGAATGTATTATAGAGCACCTGATTTTCATATGTATATGGGTGATTCTCCATAGGGAGAGCACTGTTATGATTAATTTTCTGAGTCCGGGTTTGTGATAAAATTGAAGAAAAAACTTCTCGCTACTCATATATCAAAGTTTTATGAGTAAAAGTATGTACTGACTTTGAAAACCACGAAAAGTGCAAGGAAAACGTTGCGTATTTTTATTAGTATCCATTGTCGAACACTGTGATATCTCTTATATTTTTCATTAAAATAGAATGAATCAACTGTAAAAATGTCAAGTAAAAAGGGATAAAACAATTTTCCAAAGGGTTTTATGATTCATTCTGTTTTCAATCTGTGGAATCACGTTTTGTGTTGTTAGCTATTGTCATAACTTCCATTGTCGTAACCATACTTTTGAATCTCAGGGGCGAACTGATAGAAAATATTACCCGTCTAATAAAATTTTGCAAAAAAAATGATTCAAAAGATGATTTTGTGAAAAAATTATTTTCTTTTGGTTCTACAAGTAACAAAATGATGAAGTGACAAAAATTTGATGAATTTGAAAAATTAATTTTTTTTATTAAAAAAAGTATTACAAAATTTGTTTAAAAAATTTTTTCCTGCTTTTTCTTGTATCACAGAATGATATAATGGAACATATTTGAACCAAAAAAAATTATGGATACTTCTTTTGAAATTTTCGATTAAATTTTTTGCACTTTTTCACGTTCAACCCTTATTTTGGGGGTGTTTTGCGCTTGCTAGGAGGTTGAAAATTTGTTCACATGCTCAAAATATTTAAGTTGATGTGTTTACTACAAAAAAAATTCAAGACCTTTTGTTTGAAATTTTGGATTAGATTTTTCGAATTTTTTCACAATCATCCCTTATTTTGGGGGTGTTTCGCGCCTGCTGCGGGGTCGTAAATTTTTTTACATGTTGGATGCATTAAATACATTGTATCTAGCAAGTAAAAAATTTGGGAATACTGTTTTTATAATTTTGTGATTGATTTTTTGCTATCAACCCTGAATTTTGGGGTGTTTGGCGCCATATTGTAGCCGCCATTTTGAAAAATCTTAAAACCGCCACACGGCTTTTTGAAGCCATCATCAATATAAACATTTTGAGCTATTATACATTTTTTTAAGCTTCTCAATTTTTGGGCAGGGAGGTGGCCCGATTGACGTGGAACGTCCCATATATATATATACTTTCGAATAATTATACATACATTATTTTTTTATGCGATTGATTGTATAAAAATTGAATCTTAAATCAAATTTATACATTTAGTTGAGAAATAATTATTTAAGGTTTCAAATGGAATATAAATCTGTCAATTTACTTTACCATGAATATTGAATGAAACCGGTTTTTGACTTAATTGTAACCTAAATTGAAAGAAAGCAGATTGACAGATTTAATTGAGAAATAGTTGCTCAAAAGTTACAATCGAAATTAAATTTTAAATCAATTTATTGAATCATTAATAGATAGATATAGAGGAGAGTGACTCGATCTGGTTAAAAAAAGTTTTGACTTTATGATAATTAAACATTTTACAGGACAAAAAATTATTACATACCAACTTCAAGATGAAACATCCCTTTAAACAATACTAGTAACGTAACAAAGTTTATATCAGATCTTTATCCGTAATTAATCTTTTTCTGAACCATTACACTATTATCCAGATGAGGATTTGGGACCACGATCCGGATAATCGTGTTTTACAGTACTCACAGTGTTAATTGATCGATATTTCACTTGATTTCATCGAATAGCCGAATAGCATTTCAGAACTGTTACTTTCAAATGTTTTTGTCTTGTTAAAAGTAATATTTTTAAGTATATTGTATAAAATACACCAGATATTATCTTTATCGTATTTACTATTAAATGATGAAAGCCACTTCTGTCAACCTCAAATGTTGAAAAAATTTATTAAAATAGCTAGTTCTTTTATGTTGTCAAAAAGCTCTGGTCATTTGAAAAACTTTTGAGTGCTATTTCACGAATTGTCCAGATCGGGGAAAATTACACTATTAATAAAAACATCTTAAATACGTTGTTTGTGATAATTAAAAGTCTATTTCTGTGAAAATTTTTAAAGTCAAATGTTCCACGAATACAAAGAACAAAAGAAACAGCTTTTAAAAAAGATTTAAAAAAAAATCCCACAGCAGTAAAAATGACGAAATTATCAAAGGTAAAAAGTTACGGCTTCATGTCGAAAACACATTTACACTGCTCCCCCGATTTAAGTCGAGTTTCGGGAATGGCCTGCCCTTGGACTTAAAACGGAAGTCTCTAAAGGTAAACAAGTCAAGGTCGTATGAACTATTTCTGTTTGATTTTTGTCACAAGTGAAAAATATTTTTAAAATATAAGTTTAATTTAACGTTTACTTTAATTTTAAGTTTTATTTAGTTATTATTTATTAAATAATAACCTAATATATGATTATTATACATAATTATATTATATACATAACACATAACCAAAACACTGAAAACGAACTGAAGCGAACTGACGGAATTATCCGCTTAGGATACTGCCCGCTTTGTTGGTACGGTACTTGCGAAACTCCGCTAAGATCCGAGCTCAGCTTTCTCGTCCCCTTGGACCTTACACCATCGGCAAAAATTCCTGGAAGGACTTATATTAAGGGAACATATACCGCGAGAGCAGTGTATTAATTTTTTAATTTAAAAATGGCAAATAAGTAGTAACCCGTATTATGACACAATCCCCTTTTGATAATTTTACTTATAAAAAATTACTCCAGTTCGTTTAATTCAAATATTTAAGTCATTTTTAAAAAATCAGATTTGACCCAAAAAGGATTTTTATATAGGATTGCATATCAAATTTTTTAGCAAACAGCATTTTAATGAAAAAATTGTTCTCGTACATTCATCAATTGTTCTTAATTAATTAAATGATATCCATTTACTTTAAAATAATGATACGCATCCGGAAATCATTGTTTCTCATTAGTCACGAAAATCCCTAATCACGTAAGTCTAGATCGTTGAATCAATTATTGAATTAAGTCCTTTAGACTCTCTAGCTATATATATTCCGAAATTGCTCTTAACTTGGCTTACGAAAAGTAGCTTAGTTGATAATTTACACTGAATGGCAATAATTATCCTCCAAATGACTTCCCTGTGCCAAAGTTAGATATAAACTCTAATGAAGAGAAAATAAAAAGTTCGCGTCCTATACATTTTCTGTAATTGCGAATATCCGAGACACTGGAAAATGTGAACGTGAGGAAAAATGAACCGTAGGAAAAAGTTGAAATTTAAACTAAAATTGATTTAATTGAATTCATTCGAAAATCAATCAAATGAAAATGTCAACAAAAATTGTTTTCAATTAAAATCAGACTGAGTTAAAAATAACAATATTAAACTATAAATTATTCATACTAAAAGTAGAATATTTAAATATTAAAGTTTTTATTCATTCTAAATTTTAATCAACATAATTTTTTACCAATGAAATATA
>JBAGKK010039984.1:0-10568 GCA_037177015.1 Euceroptres primus | reverse complement strand
CTAATTATATAAGGAAACTGATTCAAATAATTAACAAATTATTAATTTTGAATTAAATTAAAATTTAAATAAATTTGTAGCTAGATTGATTCTGAAGCTAAGATAAAAAAAAATTTCACCTAATCTGAAAAGTATAAAAGTATATAAAAGGATCAGTGAATGCCATATGCCATTTCGATTTTGTTAGGGAGAAAGCGCCCAACTCATCTGGCATCACTGTAACAGATTTAATGGTATTTGCCCTTTTCCACAGTCAGGTCTGGCGCTGCGGGGTGCACATCTGGCTAACGACGACAAGGACAAAGGAAGTCCTTGATTTTCAAGGCCTTTTTTTTTAACCGTCTTAAGTTCTTTGAAAATCAAGACCTTGCTCGGATTTTCCTTGCATTCCTCGCTTTTTTCCTTGACATTCCTCGCCTTGATCGGCATCACTAAAAATTTTGATTTTATACTTACGTTTCTTGGTCTTCTAGAGCCTGTTGTATTTTCCAAAATTTGAATTTCCAAAACGTCACAAATACTTTCATTCCCGGTAATCCTCGAATGCGCCAACGGACCTTAACAGTATCATCTTCTGGGTGCAAAGTTATTTTTAATATTTCAAATTTCAGGTAGGCGAATTTTAAATGTCCAACTGTCCTTAATATAGCAATTTGCTTCACGTAACTAAACATGCCCCTGAAAATAGTGTTATTATAATTACAGTATAATTTTCGTGAATATAGATAAATAAGTCTGATGTCAAGCTTACTTCGTTGTTATTCCCCGAATATTATTTATAAAGACAATGTCTGGACGATAGATACTATAGTCTAATATTCTAACGAATAAATGCGGTAACTGAAAAGAATAGTCTTTCGTTTATATTATTGCTGGAAGATAATAAATTATAATGAATAAGAAACATTGAATAAAATTACCTCTGACTTAAGATTATTATATACATGTTCTAGTTGCTCCTGAGTTGGTTTACCACTAACACCAGGTGAAACCTCTTTTTTATTTCCTGTCTGGAGATTCAGTGCTCCATCCGTTAGAACCACCGTTGTATTTTCGATATCGGGAGGAATCATTTGATTGACATGTTCTTTTATCGTAAAGGGAGACCTATTGAAGTGAATTTCCTGTACATATCTATGCTGCTTTCTAGTCAAACTTTTCTGCTTGTTTCTCCAATTAGCTTCGAGTGATGAATCGATAGGTTTTACCGCAGATAAGGGCACGTCAAATCTTTGGAGTTCTTTGAATTCTTTCAATTTCGCTTCCTTCTGGTAATTTTTCCTCAAGGAAATTGAATTTCCTTTGGATACATCCAGCGATGAGATTGACTGATTTGTAAATGAAAACGAAATATTCGCGTTAGACGCGTCTCTTAATGTTACAATGGAATTCAAGACTTTCCGTGTTCCAAGAAACTGGAAAATAGGATTTTTATTTACTTGTCTATGTTTGAATAAATTATCATAATTAAATTTTAGGTCCATTGGACATTTCAAGGAAAATGGACAGTCTGACTCAAAATTATTTTTAAACATGAAACTCAGCTAAATTATTTATTTAAAAGCTTGGCCGTAAAACGAAATTTACTATATGAAAGAGAATACAATGGAAAGTACTTGGATCAGAAAATCCAGAAAATGATGGTAATTTGAGTAAATTTTAATTTATTACAAATAAACAATGTCCTTGCCATTTCAGCTTACAAGTTTGTAATTACAGTTTGCCATTACAGTTTACAAGTTGCATAATAAAAAAGGTTCTAAACTGATGTAATTTGTATAGCTCTTCTGCAAAAAGTATGTTTTATATCTAGAAATTTATTATTGCAACCTTCAAAGTAATTAGATTCAAAACATACTAATTTAGGAATCCTGAATTAAATGTCCTTCCTGTTGTCGTTGGATTCTTGGATTTATTTTCAGGAATTCTATACATTAAATGTTCTCATTAGGAAACATGTGGTTTTAAATTCATTTATAAATATAAATGCTATTAAAATGAATATTTAAATAACAATTCAAATTTATCTTTTTAAAGAAAAAATCAGACATTATGTAAGGGTTTCGAGGTTATGTTCAGCGTGGTTCAATAGTTCATGTATGAAACACTGACAGTACGTCAGGATTGCACATGAATTTTACAAGATAGACTCTTTTTAATGTATGTTATGACAGCAGAGAAGAATTTTATATCAGCGGCGTAAATTCACGTTACCTCTTCCAAAAATGTAGAGGATTTGATGTGTTTTGGCAGCTGTCGGTCCAATTGCGTGAGTTGTTTTCTTGTACCAACAAACGGAGGAAGTTTGCTGGAAATTGTTCGAAAGCACTGAGACATTTTTATATTGTTTCAAATTGCCGCTGTTAAAACCTTAAATTTTTTTCACTAATTTTTTCTGAATCAAAATTACAGGAAAACGGAGCAGGCATAAACCGCCATGATCTCAGCACGCTGACGACGAATTACGAACGTTACGAACTGTAACGAATAATGACGACGATTTCCCCGAAAGTACTAGAATTGAAGGGTGGCAGTAACCAAAATTTTTGTCGAAAATGGTCTTTTTGCATAAAAAAATTATTTAAAAATCAAATGTAGATTGTGTTAAAAGGATTTCTTCGAAATCTCATTTTTATCCCTTTAGTGAGCACTTCGCCATAAGGTTACCGACAGTTTTTAAAGACAATTTTTACAATTTTAATTAAAAAATTCTGAGAAAATTTGACAAACATAAATGCATCTCAAAGCAGCTCAAAGAAGGTTTTCCAGGCAGAAATTAATTTAAAAATTTTTTTATTTAGTTGCAAAAATTGAAAAGTAGAGTTTTCCAAAACTGTAATTTTCTGAAGAAATTTGATATTAATTAAAATTGATAATACTTAAAGAAATTGATTTCTCGAAATTATCAAACTTTATATTGATAAAAAAATATAATTTTATTTTTTTATCAGATTTTAGCGAAAAATTGTTTGTCACACTAAATCTTGATTTTCTCGGAACAGAATAATTTCTTTGTATCAAAAATTTTTTCTTCTCATTCACCATGCATCCCCATAAGGTAAATGTCCCAGTATAATCGTGACCTTAGTCCCATCAGTAATCGTTTCGCCGTCAATCTTATTTTTTAAGCATTTATACTTGATTTTGATAATAAATAATGCTAAATACTGTAAATACTTTTTTAAAGATCTTTTATAATTATTTCTTTAGGTTATAAGCCAATTGCAGGATTACTGGGACCGATACGATTACTGGGCCATCTACCTTATCTCGGGAGCAAGTTTTTATTTTTATAAAATATTGAAAATTCGATTTTTAATCGCTATCCAAAGCTGATTTTGAAAACCTATGAAACTCTATCCCTAAAATTCTCAGTAGATTTACTCGGAACTGGCAAACTTTTTTTCACCAAACTTTTTTTACCTGTATTCAGCAGCTCAATATCTCAGGAGCAAGTTTTTATTTTTCTTTCTAAACTAAAAATTGTATTTTTTATTATAATCCACAGCCGAGCCTGCTCTAACTTTTGGTTAGTGTCACTTTGAGATAGTCAACTTCCACATGTATTTCCTCAAAACTGGATAAATTTTTCTGATCAAACTTTTTTAGCCAGAATTCAGCAACACTTCAGCTCGGGAGCAGACTTTTGCTTTATCTTTAAATGGCGATTTCGATTTTACACAATGTTTTTTTCGCTCTTCTGAAAAATTCACATTTTGTTGGTTATCTAATTTTGTACTGCCACCTTTCAATTGTTTAAAATTTAGAGGGATTTCTTTAAAATGCCTTTTTCATATGACAAAAGTTTATAAGGTAAAAACTTGATTAACATTTAAAAATGTATAATCAGGTTGCAAGAGAATCATAATTAAAAAGGCAAGCAATTACGTATATACATTTATTAACACGAAACCGTATTGAATATGATGGTACAAGATATAATTAAGTTAGATGGCAAAAATATAACAATGTCGTAACTCGTCTTTAAATAATATTCTCAGCATCTAAAATCTCAATTAACAATGATAAATGGTTGTACAAATAGGAAACGGATGATGTGACAGATCTGTTTAGTATTTTACTACTTAAATAATTTAAAAAAGACCTAAAAAACAAGTGCCTGCAGTCATTCAAACGATTTAAAAATTAAAGATTTGGCAATTACACAAAATAATTTTTCTTTGATTAAATTAACATTCCTACCTAATATTTCTTTAGCTACCACAGAAAACTTAATCAAAGCAAAGCTCTTCATTTCCAACCCTTGTATAGTTGTGTATATCAACTAAAAAATTGAAAAAAAACATATCTAAATCACAAAATACATATCTCTCAGACTCTGTAATATGACAAAAACTCTTCACGTAATTATTTGGAATGGCAATTTCTTGAGTATTTGGCAAAATTTGTCAAAAATTAACAATTCGAAATGCATGATTTGATACGGCATTTTTGATTATAAGTTTTTATATTGGCATACATTTTAGTTGTTACTCTTTCAAAGGGTACATAACAGGTTTTAAAGTATTTAATTTGTCGAGTTGTTTTAAGTACGAAACTTACATTAACTGACTCTAGAATAAATCATGTTACGAGCTCACAAAATTTTACTTCCAATTTTCAAATTACTTTTTGAAATTCTTTCCAAGATTCAAGCCTTTTGCTCTTAGTAACGATATTTAAAGTCTTGAGAAATGTAAACAGGTCACAAACATCGAAAAAGCGTTATGCCAGACGAAAAAATAGATACGATTTTTATATGGCTTCGTATGCCATGTCAACATTAACCCTGGTAACGGAACCATTTAAAAATTCCTCAAGTTCGTCTCGTTCTCGATTCTCGTCCCTCGATTTCTGTAACGAACGTCGCTTCTTCTTCTTCTCAGATTTTTCTGACTTTTCTCTCTCTCTTTCTTTGTCCTTGGACTTCTTCTTTTTCTTCTTTTCTTTGTCCTCGCTCTGAAATTAAAAACTGAATTCTAATTCTTTACTTTGCGAAGAGCGATACAAATAACTAACTTTTTATTTTGGTTCGCCTGTAATAAGAATTACATGCAAAAAAATCCATAAAAATTCTTGAAACTTGATTCGATCTTATGAATCTCCAGCAGCATTCTTCTTAGTAAGAATATCCACGAAATGATCGAAAATATGAACAATCTCCTGTTATAAATGAATTTGTTTCTTTACACATGAGCTTAACTTTAGATTATTAGAATTTAAAATAATTTTTCTAACCCTCGATTTTAATTAATACCTTGTCCTTGTGCTTCTTCTTTCCCTTCATAACGGGGCTGCTTCCATTCGAACTTAGTTGTCGCACGCTCGAGTTGTCAAGAAGTTCAAGGTGAACGTTAGAACTAGTCATGCTGACATCTCGGCTTTTGTCGCTGAATTCCAGCCTGTCTTTTTTCGTGCTGTTGCTGCTGATATCCTCACCTCCTTCTGGACTTTGTCGCCACTTGGAGTCTGGTCCAAGCCAACTGTCGAAGGCATCGGAGTCTTGTCGATTATTTAGTTCAAATTCACTAGAACCTTGGAAGTCTTGCTCGATGGAAGACACAGAGTCGCGTTTGTTAATCTGCGGCAGCATCTCTTGATTTGCTTCCGCACCTTGCAATTCACGCTTATGTTTCTGTTTACTCAGAGGATTCTCTGAAAGTTTTAGATGGACGGGTGAAGGAACCTCGTCACCAGAAGATAAGTCGTCTTCGAAACCAGCGACTAAGGGGTTGGCAGTCTCTGTATCACTGAAATATTTTTTATTGATGATTAGATAACAAACACAGATGTAAAGAAAATTAAATTAAATTTTTAATTAAATGAATGTTTTAGAAATTCTCACCTATCGGAATCCACTCGTTCAGAATGCGACTGCTGCGATCCTTGAGTGCCCTCTTCGAGGAAAGATTTGTCCAATACGTCATCATCAGGAACAAAATCTTCCACGCTTGTTAAAGGAGAATTCAAATTCATCCCAACAATATTCGGTAGCTTCTCTGTTTCCTCCTCCTTTTTATTTCCAAATATCTTGGACATGAAGGACTGCTGTCTTCCACTAAAATCTCTTCTGTTGTCTGAATTATCAGATCCGATTTCTACCGCTTTTGCACTTTCTTTCGGAGTGCTGTGCGAAATTGAAACTTGCGGCTGCTGTGGCGAGTTCTTCACTGAATTCTCAGGCATTTTTGGTAATGAGCTTTCTTTCTTTGGTGGAGATCTTAGATCTGCGTTCTTCACCGGAATCGGATTGCCCGCGCCGATTGGGCCTGGCATCGATGTTGTTCTTCGGATTTCTGAATTCAAACTTGAGGAACTATTCGAAGACGTGATGTGATGATTGCTCAAAGAAGAAGTGACGTTAGGAACTAGCACGGTCGCAGACGAAGAATCGGCAACTGCTCGTCTTCTATTTACAAGATTATCTAAAAATTTATTATAATCGACGTCGTCGCTTTCTTGGTAGAGGTCCAATTCCTGGATTGTCAGTCGGGTTTCCTCCTCGTTGGTTTCTATTTGTTTCAGAAGCGTTTCTTTTTGCAGTTGCAGAAATGGAAGATTGAAAAATTTGTGCAGAAGTTTTAACCCAAAGCCGTTCCTCATCGATGTCTCCGCGTATCTCACCTGTAAAAAATATAGTTTTTAGATTGAGTATATATTGTGTCTAGCAACCTTGAAAATCTCAAAAACCTGGAATTTACCTTGATTTTTTTTATAACCATAAAAAGTATAGCCTACTTTCAAGCGTAAAATAATTTAAAAATATGGTAATGGTGCTTTTTTTTGTTCAGGAAGGAGGATGTAGACTTAGAGGGAGGTCCCTGAATGTTCATCTTGCAGAATAAAAATTTTTTTAACCCAAGTAAAATTGAATTATATTAGTTTTACTCACTTGGGCTATTCTTCCTTCTAAAGTGTCAATAAAGTAAGTAACATGATCCGCAGTGACAGTTCTGTGATGCGACATATCACAGTGATTGCCTAGAACAATAACCGGTATATGGCTAGGAATTTTGAAAAGTTCTCTTTGCACGTAATCGAAAGTCCAAGATTTCGTTATATCCATCATAATGATGACTCCGTTGGTCCCTTTATAAACATCCAGAAACTCTGCATCCAAAGCAGGTTCCTCGATAATACTATCAGAAGGTGCGTTGTCCATTTTTAATCCTTCCATCTTCCTTCTCCGTCTTCCTCGATCGACGACGTCCCAAACTTCGACTTTGACGACATCGTCAGTAGCTTTGTAGTTCCATTGAATGCTTGCTACTTGAATCTCTTCAGTAGGTACATATTCTTCGATGAATTTCTGACCCTGAAGTCGGTAGAATAAACAAGTCTTGCCCACGTTCCGGTCGCCTTTTATTATTATTTTCACTAGAAGAATTATTCATTAATATAATTAATTATTTAACATGCCCAGTAATGAACAAATAATTTTCTATCGATAGGGTTCAGAATACAAATCTTACTGTTATATTGAACTCCCTTAGCAAATTTTCTTTGTAAATTTGTGGGCATGGACTGATGATTTGGTCTTGGCGAGGCATTTCCGTCAGATTTGCCAGCCAGTCTTTTAAAAGCGGAAAACATTTTGATGTTTTATTATAGTCACCAAGAAGTAATCTTCCAAATCTTTTGTCGATTACTATTTTCCTAGAAAGAAAATTCCAGTTCTTAAATTTCAATAAAATTTCTTAACTTTCAATCACTATTGATTGTTTCTTTGTGAGGTAAACGATATCGAAGAATAATTCAAAAAGTTGTGACCTACTTATTTACTAATTTACTTTCAAAAATTCACAATTTTAGAGTGAAATACTTTTGGCGTATAGGTTAAGTTCAATGTACTCTCTCAACTAAATTCGTATTTCTAGATATCAACAACCGATTTATGGAATAGATATAAAACAATTAACTAGAATACAAAAATTTATAAATAAACCAAAAAATTAGTCAAAAAAGTTGCACTGATCTAAAAAAAAAACTAGTATTTCAGGAAAAAGTAATATTCTCGTGGGCGAAAATTGAAACGTTACATTTTGCTCAAATTAAAAGACTTACCGTTGATCACGACATTCCAAAATTAATAGTTTGACTTTTTATATCATAAAATCACTAATCAAATACCAATCAGTAGAAACCAGCTGACAACTGTCACTTGAACATATGGCAATTGTTATTTTGTATTCATAAGTTGGTAGGTGTATGTGTGGGAAACGTCTTTTGTTTTTTATGTTGGTAGCAGGTTTAAATATTCCATGGAGATGGAATCGTATTACCTGTATTGATTTTTTATCTCTTTGTAAACAGGTTTTATAAATAAGTATATAATGATAATAATACTCTGACCATACATTGTATGGGTAATTGACAAAAAGTTGAACATTTTAAGTCCCTACTATTTTTCACATTTTCTATAATTAATTAATTTTTTCTAAATATATCTGAAGAAAGTACTCACAACAAAGCACAATTTAGGAAAGTTTCAAAATTTTAGACGACTTCGTTTAGAAATTGTTCGGTCAAAACCGAAGCATGATTGTAAAGGCGCGTATTTTTATAATTCTCTCTTGCTGTGTTTCTTTCGTTCGCATGGCAAATACTGTAAGGGTGTGCGGCACGATGATCCATCGGTTGACACCATGCCGAGCTAGTGACTTCGTAAATGATCGACTTTTTCCGTCAACTCAAGTCGCCGCTGCGTTGCGTCGAGATCGTCACAAAAAAACAGTTAGTTATGTACAGTCAGCCGAACTATATAGATCTGGTTTTTTGTCTGTCATTTATCCACTTGTATCTTGTTTTCTACAAGTGTGGTACACGCAAACGGTTTAAGTTTTGTGCGTGAATGGACCTTAATATTGTTAATGTAAACTCATCTGCGTTAACAATTACACTTATTTGCATTAACAATTACATGCATTTTAGGCATGTACGATCATATCGTCAAATATTAAATTGAATTGCGGTAAATTAATTTTTACACGCAATCAATACATATGCAACATGTGCATGTCCGACCATCTTTATTCCGAGGCTTCACGAGTGTTGACCATTTCGTATATGGTAATACTGTGAATTACAAACTGTATTTACTTTTGTGTAAGTGACCATAAATTGGTTATGTGTAATTTCACAGACGTTATTAAAAAGGGTTTTTTATGCCGAAAGGCTTTTTCCCTTTAAATAGTGTTCGCTTATTTCACTAATTCTTTCATACCCTTAAATATATTGTTAGTATTATTATTTGGTTAGGTAATTGGATTATAAACTTAAACCACGGGGTTCTGCCATGTTGGCAAAATTCCGACGAAACAAATTATAAATAAAAATGTTCGAAAAATGTCAGGTTACGCGATGTTCCAAACTGCAAATTTAAAATAGAAAATTGCTAAATAATATCAAAAACATTTTCTTTTTTTATTTTGGCTTATGAATATCGCTTGAAATGAGTTGAAAAAGATATGATTATGGAGTGATAAGTTTAATATTTTACAGTTAAAGATGTGAAAAATCGCTCCAAAGTCTGTCCCCAAGTTTTTTGTATCAGGTTTTACGATTTTGCTATTTTAAAATAAAACTCGAAGATCATGATTTAAACTACAGTCGGACCGCCACCATGTAAACTTCCACCATGTCATATTCCCCTCATCTGCTGCTCCCACCATTAGCCGTTAATAGTAGATCATAGTAGTTGACACTTGCGTAGATGGTATCCCGCGTGTACACATAACCTATGTATAGTTTACACTTGCGCATGGATACATACGTGTGTGTGCAAATGCCTGCTGCGCAACTTCCAATTTCCCCTCTGAGCTACCACCATCAAGTAATAACTCCCCCCGAAATCATTACATGGTGGAGGTTCGACTGTATATTCAAAATACGATGTAGATTTGTTAATTTTAGACTAATGAAGATATTCACATACAGTCAAACCTCGATCTTATGGACTTCCATAATCGCAACTATACCCCTCATATGGTTCTCCCAACACTAGTCGCTATGGTAGTTTGACGTTTGAACAGATACAGACGGACCTCCACCATGTCAAAATTTCGGGGGTAGTTATGAAATGATGGAGGTAGCTCGGAGGGGAAATTGGAAGTTGCGCAGCAGGCATTTGTGCACACACGTATGTATCAATGTGTGTGTGTAAACTATCTGCGCAAACGCCTTTTCGAGAGTAGGGGCAAACGAACAAGACTAGTTGCGGGGTATATGAAATGGTGGAGGTCCGACTGCAATTCAGATGATACAGCCGGACCTCCAACATGTAAACTTCCACCATGTCATATTCCCCTCATCTGCTGCCACCACCATTAGCCGATAATAGTACAGTCGGACCTCCACCATGTAATGATTTCGGGGGGAGTTATTACTTGATGGAGGTAGCTCGGAGGAGTAATTGGAAGTTGCGCAGCAGGCATTTGCGCACACACGTATGTATCCATGTGTGGGTGTAAAATATGCGTAGGTAATGTGTACACACGGGATACCATCTGCGCAAGCGTCAACTACTATGATCTACTATTAACGGCTAATGGTGGGAGCAGCAGATGAGG
>JBAGKK010039973.1:0-10568 GCA_037177015.1 Euceroptres primus | reverse complement strand
GATCAGGGATTTTAAATACAAAAATCTGATAATGGATTCGTTTTCAACAACCCCAAAAACCCTCAAGAGTAAAATTAGATGACAGTCGTTTTGAGTCCGCCATTTCGAATTTTAAAAATCCGATAAAATATTCGTTGTCAACGTCACCGAAAACTCAAAATAAAGAATACACTGCCAACCATTTTGTATGTGCCATTTTAAATTTTGAAATTCTGATAACAGATTCGTTATCAGCGACCCTAAAAATTCCCGAGTATGGTTTTCCAATTCGATTGAAGCATTTTTCGATGAAATTGAGTGTACACAGTCGTCATTTTGAATATTGAAATTCTGATATCGGATTCGTTATCAGCGACCCCAAAAACCCCCGAGTATAGTTTTTCAATTCAACTGAAGCATTTTTTTATAAAATCAAGAGTACACGGCCGCCATTTTTAATCCGCCATTTTGAATTTTGAAATTCTGATAGCAGATTCGTTTTCAGCGACCTCGAAAACCCTCGAGTAAATGTTTTCAAACTGGTTTGAGCATTTTTTAAGTACTTTTTAAAACGTTTTTCAACACAAACAATGCTATAAAATTTTCGTGAATTTTCATAATTTTTTAACTGAAAATTGAAAATAAACGGTAGGGAGATTGTATTGACCCTCAATAATAAATTTCGTAGAAAATGTTGATGTATGTAGTTGAAAAATTCACTGATGAGGGCCACCATTGTGTGCCGAAACGTTTGAAGCAAGTTAATTGGTTTCAATTCACCTGACCCTAAAGCCAACTACATACATCAATATTTTCTACGAAATTGAAAATAAAATTGAAAATATTTCAATTATAAACCTGTTGCATTAGGAAGCTATATTCTTTAGCTTTAATTTGCGGGGTGTAAGATGTCCTAGAAGTTATTTCTAGTTATTTTGTCATTTTCATAAGATTATTAAGGTTTTTGGCTTCCAAGGGAAGAAAAATTGATTTTTATCTCCAAAATTGAGGAAATATAATTTTTAACGATTGAAAATCTTATTTTTCTTGAAAACGACGCAAAATATGAATAGCAGTTTATAGTTCAAACTTGTTCCCCTTCCTGAAATCTATAAAATTGTACCCTTATCAGATGTTTATTTTTTATATTTCAACCAATTTTTTCAAAGAAATAGAAAAAATCGATAAAAATGGACATTGTTACTGACCAAAAAGCAAATGTTTTTAGAAATAAAATATTGAAGTTCGTTAAAGTCAATTCTATTTTAGTCGCTTTTATCGATTTTTTCTATTTTTTTTAAATTTGTTAAAATACACAAGATAAACGTCTGGTGAGGGTATAAATTTATAGATTTTAGGAAGAACAATTTTGAACTGCTATTATTATTTTGCTTCGTTTTTGAGAAAAATGAGATTTTTAATCGTTAAAAACAATATTTCTTCAATTTTAGAGATAAAAGCCAATTTTTCTTTACTTTGAAGCTTAGGAAACTTAATAATATCATATAACACATTCTTCACATTGTTACTAAAGTAAAAACAAACGTTTTTAAAACTAAAATGTTAAAGTTTGGTAAACTAAATGCTATTTTAGTCAATTTGTTTCGATTTTTCCTATTTTTTTGGAAAAATTTGTTAAAATACACAAGATAAAAATCTGGTAAGGGTATAATTTTATAGATTTTAGGAAGGGAAACAATTTTGAACTATGAACTGCTATTCATATTTTGCGTCGTTTTCGAGAAAAATGAGATTTTTCATTGTTAGAAATGAAAAAATCTTTTTCCTCGAAAGAGCGTAGTACGATTTTTTTCTTTCTTGGCTTAAAATAACCGGGGGGCATCCCCGAAACACGTACAAGAGAGAAACTAGATGTGCAAGCATTTTTGTGTTGAACTTAATCGAGGCTAGGCATGTGTCGTGCTTTCTTGATAATCAAATCTAAATAGATAAATTACTTAACAAAAGCAGTTTTGTAATTTTGTGTTTTTTTAATAATATATTTAATATTTTATTTTTTTAAAATTATTTTATTCTTGTTTCGAAAGAAAAAGTTAATGTTTTTCAAGAATAAGTGTTAAAAATTCAGTGCTAAAAGGTCTTTTAATAAAGACTTTCTTCGTTTGAAATTTATAATCACTAGTTTAATAACCTATAGTTTTGGAGAAAAATATTTGAGAAGTTCAAAAAATTTGGATTTTCTTACGTTGATTTTTTTTGCTTCGTTAGATTGCCTGAAGGGTTTAACTACATTTAACTACTTGCATATAATGTACTAATTAATTACCGTGTTATTCAATTAATCAGGATTTGTTTTCCATTATTACAACTAGTGATTCATCATCTCGATTCATTTTATCATTAACAAAGCGAATGTTTATATTTAGCATTTTACTTCTTTTTAAAGTTGAAAACTTAGCAATAACAATTAACAATGTAAATAGAAATTATCATTTTTTACACGTATGTTTGCAGGAAAACATTGAGGAGGATATCTAGCATCATCTGCAAAGATGGCAGATTTAACAACATCAGCTCAACAACAACTCAAATAATTGAAGAAAGTAGTCCACATGAAAAAAAGTTATAAAAGTTGATGTAAAAACTTTTTATTTTTTTAGAAGGTCCATAAACGTAGCTACATTTTTTATTGATTGTTTCTTAAAAATATGCAAGTCACACTTGCCTTGTCAAAATCTTCTTTGATAACCACAAAAATATTTTCTAAAAATGTTATTTCTCGTGTCAACTAGTTTTAATATTCTAGAGAATTCCTTTTATAAAAAAAAAATTATTTAACAGAATTTTTTGAATAGCAACATTTTCTCAGATTTTAGTAAAAAATGTTTTGAATACAGTAATGACTTTCTTTTTTAGAGAAAAATTAACTAAAGTGTTGATCAACTCGTCAATCTTTTTAAATTGCATAAAGTGGGGTCAAATTTAATAAAAATGATTTTTTGAATTTGTAAATTTATTTTCCTCTAAATTCTAAATACATATTAGTTAAAATCACATTTTTTCTCCTCAAAAAATTATTTAAAACAATCGTCAAAATGATAAAAGAAAATTAAGAAACATAAAGTCTATATATTTCAAAAGCAATCAGTCAAGAAGAAAAAATTGCCTTTCCTCTAATGAGCATATGACTGAGTTATTATTTAATTGTTGCACTGATAAAATGTGTAATGTTATCAATAAGTTTCCTGGCTGTAATTGGGTATTTAAGAAATAATTATTTTTTCACCTTGGATTGAAAAATGTATAAAATTCAAGAAAATGTACATTAAAGTGATTTATTAATTTTGTAAATTCTACTTTTCTAATTTGCATTTCCAAATTAGAAATTATTGTCGAAATTTGTATTTTCGTGGTGTGTTTTAATGTGAAGGCTGCAAATAATTTTTATGAAAATGTTTTACATATATGTAAAGACTTTTTAAAAGGCTAAAGAGAGCAATGAAACAGTGGTTCAACGAAAACAAGATAGACGTTTGTCGTTATGAACAACATATCTGAGTCTTGCTTAATTACGCTAATGTGAGTTTATCAATGCCCATTTAAGAAATAAAGTCCATTTGCGTGTCGTAAAATGATAATATATTAATATTGGTAAAGAACAGGCGATTTTTGCCATTAGCAAAACATATTAATTATTATTAAAGGTTGAAATAGCCGTATTTATAGAAATTAATTTTTGCACTCATGACATTATTTTTATAGCTAGATTACTTTTTTTTAATTTAAATTGTTGAAAGGTATATTGACAATTTAAATTTAAAAAATCTACTAATATCTCAGACGAATAAACATCCAACAACATCAACAACATCGATTGATCTAAGTAGCTAGATTACATAATGAATATCAACGGGATCAGTTTTTTATATAACGATTCTTTTATTGGAAAATGCAAAGAAACATAATTTTGTAGAATTTTCTTTAGTTCTTTAAAACCAAATTAATTACAAAATATAAAAGTTGGTTTGTTGAAAAAACAGTTTCCTCATTTCCTCAATAATTAATCACTTCAGAAGCATCAATTTAAAAAAATATGCAATCTTGGGTAGTATAATCATTGCGAAAATAAATAACATCTGCAATCGCGTATTTTGTTCTTTGTAGCATTTATCTGACTACTATATAATCTTAATGTAACTTTATCAGCAAATTAAGATTATATGACTGTAAAAGGTCTAGTAGTTAAATTAATTGGGTTCATCAATTGATCCGTCTTATGAGATAATTAAAAGTGTTTCAGAAATTACTGGAATTCTGCAGTATTAAAATTGTTCAAGAATATATCTAAACATAAACAATATAATCCATTTATTGTTTATTTATTTAAAACAATTTCTTGTGTTGGCATATTTCTGCCAAGTCCCAATTGTTTATGCTTTCTGTGAAATTGGAAAATGTTTTAATGAATAATAAAATTTCTATGAACTTCAATTTCACAATGAGAACTTAATAAACTGAAGAAAAAGTATGTGGATTCTAAAAAGCGGACTAATGAACGTTTTTAAATTATAGTACATTTTCAAATTATTAGTACATTTTTGAATTATATAATACATATTGAAGAAATTGCTTTTCATCCGAAATTAAGATAATTAGGATACAATTTAAAAGAGCTCAACATATTTGATTTTTTAAAACTTTTATTTGATTATAATTTTTTAAACACTTCTATACAGAAAATAAAATTAACTGACAATTTAATGAGTTTCCCTAGTATAAAAATCTTTCAATCAATTGCAAAAAAATTGTTTATTTTAAAATAATTTTTTATATTGAATTTAACAAAGTTTGTTTGAATAAAAAAAATTTGCTTTGATCAAACAAATTATTTGTTTAAATCAAATATATTATATCTTTGATATTCGTTCAAACAAACTGTTTGTTTATCGTAAATAAAAAATTTATTTCATTTAAATAAAATTTATTTGATTCAAAAGAATATGACTAATTCTAACAAAAATTTATTTAAAATAGTAAATTCTTTTTTGTACATTTTTAATTGGATCAAAAAAATCTTTTTTCTAGTGTTTATTAAAGAACTAAATATTTCTCGTTTGATTATTTTCTTTAATAATTATTAATGAAATAATCATTAACTTAAATTAATTCAATTATATTGGGATTTAGTGCTTCTCAAAAGGGAATTATTTTTTTCTGAGGATTCTTGCAGCAAGATTTTTTTTAATTTCTACTGAAATCGTTGATTATTTTCTTCTGGGTGGAGTCAGGAAACTCGATATCTTGAAGTGGAATACTTTTTATAAGAATGTCCCAATCTTTACGAAGTGAAGATCGAAATGTTCGAAGGTAATTACTCATGTGCATAAAAGCTCGAAGCCAAGCAACCTGATAGGAAAAAAATAAGAAAATGAGAATAAGTCTTTCATTAAAAAAATTTTTTAGTCTCCTTAAAAATAAAAATCCACTATTAACTTCCTAATAAAAGGATTTTAAAAGGCAAAACATTTATAAATAGTAAAATTTAATACCTTAAAATAAAATCATATTTATTTTATTGTATTTTTTTCATTATTCAATCTCTTGATTTCATTATTCAAGCTCTTGATGAGCTTGAAACACTTTAAACTTAATAATTTGTGTTTTTCCAAGAAATAAATTTTGGCGCAATAAGTATGCAACACAACCTTGACCTTTCGAATTATTATCATAAGGACCAAGAATGTTAATTGACCATAATTAACTTCGCAGAGATTTGAATTATTTTCGGCGATGCAGTCCGAAGTTTACAAATAAAAATATTCTCGAGTGATTCAGACTGTAAAGGTGACAGACGATATTTATTTTTAGTTACTGATTATGCAGTTGCTAAGCCTCGAATTTTTTTCTGCATGACTAACAAGATTTTTAGTTCTGAAGACCGATCCAAAAATTGTAATATATATTTTAGAATCTTTATTTTTGCAGCATTTTATTGGCTTAAAAAAAAACTAAAATGCAATATCAGAAAATACATACACGACCAGCAGTTTCGAGAGAAGCTAAAAGTTTTTCCAATTCGTTTAAAGATTTATCTTTTTTCGAATCCTGTATTTCAGAGCTTTTCAAATTCTTTGAACTCTTTCTTAATTTATCAATGTCATCGTTGGGTTTCACAAATGAATCGTTTTCCAATTCTGACAAAATTTTTGCCACATCTCGAGTTTCTTGCTGCAGATTATGTAGCACTGTTTTAGAACAGGTCGTTAGGTCACCGAATCTTGAGAGTTGGTAATAAAATGATATTGTCGTTGGAACTGAATCCATTATTGTATATTAAATTTTTAAAAAAAATTTCCGGAGCTTTGTTTTCATCACCTGTGAATTTTTGACCATTTTTGACAGATTTCAAATAAATAACAGTTGAAGATCCTTGAAAATTGTAGGTTGAACCTCATTTTTACTCAATTAGTCTAATACTAGTTAAGAAAAGTTGTTTTTAAGTTCACATCATTATTCATAACGAATTGCCTCTTTTGCTTCCTCATAGATTTCATATAACTATTTGTAATAATTATATTTTCGAAAATTTTCAAATCTATTTAATTAAATGTTCATCATTTGATAAATGTCTAATACAATGTCCTGAACAATTGTCCGGATGTATGTATGTGTGTGTATAACACACTTTTTTGTGAACACGATAACTTGAGAACGGTTGCAGATAAATTGATGAATTGGAGGTCTTATTTTTACCACTAATATCTCAAATCAGACTCAAGGATTTCAACAAATATTTATTGGATTTTATTCTAGCACTTTTGTAATATTTAAAAAGTCGGTTTTTATAATACAAATTTTTTTCATTATGACAATTGATGCATGCGAAAAAAAGATTCCTTGACTCGAATGGAATCGATTGACCTATAATATGAAGATTAAGAAACTTTTAATCAATTATAATATTTAAAAAATGAAAATTAACAATTCTACTATAATAATTTTTACAATTTTAATTTTTCGATGTCCAAGTATGAAAAGAAAAGATTCCTTGACTCGAAACAAATCGATTGACCTATAACACTACTACATTTTATTGAAGAATACGAAAATTTTAATAATTTATAATATTGAAAAAAATGAAAATTTGCTATTTTATTAAAATAATTAATACTTCCTCTATGAGGAAGCAAATTATCTATTTGCTACTTCATAATAACCAAAGTGCTCATGAGTACCAAAAAATATAGACTCTGGGAAAATACCCGAAATTGAATTCACAGCTGGATTATATTTTGCCCTCGGTTCATACAACTTAAAAATAATATATAAATTGATTCGTTCTGTTATAAATTTAACCAATCTTTCCGTTTTTGATTCACTTTTTCAAAAAGAAACAATTTAATTCACAACAGAATTAAACTCGATAAATTCACCTCTCGGAGAATCGGCATTTCCAATAAAATACAAATTTCCACGTATTTTCAAATGCACTATATTCAAGTAAGAAAAGTTTACAATCTTAAATTCGGTTCTGAAACTGTTTAATGTACAAGTTTTATTTTTACAGTAATGGCAATGCATGTACGAATATTGGCTATTATTTTCTGTTCACGGATGGCGTTAAAAAATATAATGTACGAGGACTCAATATTGCTGATCATCCTCAGTTCGAAACTTCATAAATTACTGGAAAGATGTCATACTTTAATTGAAAATTGTCATGAAGTTACTTTTCTTGACTTGCATTATATTTACAAGTGACGGAAAAATCTTACTTTTAATTCTTTTCAAGTGAAATTTTAACTGCTTATGGAAGCGTCTTCGTCCGATTTGCAATTTTCAGCCTCATCTTGTTGTTCCTGGTCCGAAATCTCTTCCCAATTTTCATCCGACTCGCTTTCTATTTCTACTTCGTTCATATCTGTGCTTTCATCCGACGAATCTGTAAATTTAATTAGATCTTTTATTTTTCAGTTGAACTTTTGTTAAGTTTAGAGTTAAAATTTTGGAGAATTAAGGAGAATCGTCCCCTTAAGATTATAGAAAATAAAAAAAATACCTTGATCTTGATAAATAAGAAGACTTTCTTCTGTAGGATCCCTCTCCTGTTTTTCGTTAATGTGCGAAATCTGTCCGGTTATAAGAGAAACACGTCCTCTTAACCTCGACAATTCGGTTAAAAGTGTCAACTTAGCATCGACTATGCTTAAAATAGGACTAAGTTCTTCTCCGATGTCCGGATGTGACAAAAGCTGTGCGGCGTGTGTTGCTATTAAAGCTTTTAACCACATAACCGCTATTTTACTTCTAGAAATTCAGAAAGGGTACATGTTACCTATCACTATTACTAGCAATTTTATGCGTGCGCTGAAGTACGTGTGAAACGTTGCATTAGGAACTGTTAAAAGATAGTATGTAAAAGAAAATACTAAAATATATTGAAGTGAATACAAAAAAATACTATATGTACAGTCAGTCACAAGAGGGGAACCCGCAAAAGTCAATGACAACTGCACACTAGGTATAAATCATGGCTATGATCCGATATAGGGGAATTTACTCTAATGCGCGATATGTCGAAGATGCCACAATTTCTGCAATATTATTTGTGAGCATTCATTTCTTATAAAGAGTTTGATTTACTGGCTTAGAAAAACAAACAAAAAACATGTTCAAACGATGGCATGTTCTGTAAACAGTCTTACAAGAATATGAAATACTTTAAACACAAAGTATGGAAGGTAAGCTTTAAAACTATCTCTAGAAATATTTAAAACCTGCAGTGGTTGCGAAGTTAATGGATGTAAAAAAGAATAGAGAAATTTTCACTCCTTACTGTGTTTTAAATTCGATATCTGCATGAAAAATAGTTAAAATAACTTCAAAAATAGCTCATTCAAACAGAATTTTCCAAAGAAAGTAATTATTATGATTAAGATTAATTGTCAGGTTCGGTACTAAAGTTATTTAACAAATTGTCATTAAAAATTGAGGAAGCGCAAAAAGTGAAAATCGAGATTTTCACTGTTTTCTATTCTAGTCAATATCTTTAAAACCAGTGGTTCTATTTTAATTCACAAATGATCAGTTTAAAGTTTGTATTATGTAGATTAAGCCCAAAATTTTTTATCAACTTTCGATCATTTTGCTTTAAATGGCAGCAAATTGAAAATAATTTGTCTTATTTTATATCTAAAATTGGCTTAAAAATATCGATGTAACAAGAATCCTATAAAAGAAATACGATGCTTTTTTCCATGCGTAATAGAGTTAATACTCCTCTTTCAGATCATAACCATGATCTATACCTAGTATGCAGTTTTTATAGACTTTTGCGAGTTCCTCTCTTGTGACACAGACTGTATGTATATCGAATTTTTTATACTTCATTATACAATTTTCAATTCAGAGGAAACGTATTTAAGTATTATTTAAAAATCATTTTCGTAAAATTTTGAGCATACAATATTCACACACACACACACAATTTTATGTCCATAATTCTATGTAAGTACATTAAAAAAATCAAGATTTTAATATCGTTTTCTTTTTTTAAAAAAACATCTGATTCCTGTCAATATAAAATAAGTGAGGGACAATTATTGAATAGTTATATTGAAAAACTACTAATGAATACATAAATAATACAAATTCATGGTTGCTTTTTAAAATAATTATTCACTTTGCTTTAAAAGGGCGTTATTTTTAGATCTAATAATAATGAAATTCATACATTTGTGGTAATAATATGTGTTTATGCATACTCTCTAAATTTGTAATAGTCCCTTTTTACTAATGAAACTGTATCGATTTGCACACTAAATGATTTAATAACCATTTTTACTAATTTTCAGTCTAACAGTGAAATACTGCTAATTCACTTCAGCCACAGTACTGAGTTTGACTTCAGTAATAAATTTTTCTGCTAAATTAATTGGCAGTGCGAATTAATCATTACTATATAAAAGTTAGTAAAAATGGTTACTTAACTCATGTGGTGAACGAATCGACAGTATTCACATTTCATTATTATTAGATCTCTAAATTACGCCCATCTAAAGCGAAGTGAATAATTACTTTAAAAAGCAACCATGAATTTGTATTATTTATTTACTTATTAGGAAGTTTTCGTTATAACTATTCAACAATAATTGTCACTCACTTATTTTATATTTACAGGAATTAAACATCAAGTTGACCTTTTTCATAAAATAATAGGCCATATATAATAGAATGTAAATTGAAGAAATTAGAAGATGCTGTTCAAAAAAGAAAACTATATCAAAATTCTGATTGATATAATGCACTAATATATAGAATTATATACATTAAATTGTATATATTTTCTACTCAAATTTCATATATTAAATTGGAAAAAATAATCCTTATTTTTAATTATTCTTCAATAATATTTAAATACATTTCCTCTGGATTGAAAATTGTATAATGACATGTATTAAAAATTCTATACATGTTTAAAATATGTATTTAAGTTAATTGTTAATGTACTTAATTAAGCGGCATTATTTAATTATAAACGTTAAAAATTAGTTAATAAATTTTTAATTATGATTTAATAATTAAAGAAATTAAATCGTTAAAAATTAAATCATTTTCAACTGAAAACA
>JBAGKK010039962.1:0-10568 GCA_037177015.1 Euceroptres primus | reverse complement strand
AGTATCGTATAGATCATTTTTGGACTGAATTAATCGCACTCCATGAACCAGAAAAGTATGCTAATTTGTTTTACTTTGTCAAAAGTGTATTGATTCTTTCGCATGGCAATGCAGCGCTTGAAAGGGGTTTCTCTGTAAATAAAGAAATTGTAGTCGAAAACCAAACAGAGAAATCTTTGATCGCACAAAGATTAACGTACGATGCAATAAAAGCCAGTGGCGGTAAAGTTGAAAACTTCGTTGTAACCAAACCTTTAATTCATGCGGCTCGTAATGCGCATTCGTGGTATAAGGAAGCTCTCTCCAAACAAAAGAGTGAAAAAGAGGTAGAAGAGAAATTGAAAAACCAAAAACGCAAGGCTGCTGAATTAGTCAAAGAATTAGAAAGTAAGAAAAAGAAAATAATGAATAACGCTTTAAAAGAAACTTCTCGTTTAGAGGAAGAAATCTTGCAGTTGAAAAGTTCTTAGAAATTCTTAAAAGTTAAGATATTATTTATCTTTTGTTGATTACACTTATAAGAATACTTCATTTTTGAGACTAAAGAAGTATTCAACAGTAAAAATTGCAAATTTCTTGTTCTCGAGTTTTTGTGCGACTGTACTATAAAAATATTTATTGTTTAAAACTGAAAGAGTGTTTAACAGAAGAGATTCTAATTTCTTGTTAAAGTAATTATAGAATATGTTAAACGATCGTAAGGGACTACGGTATTACGATTTCTTGTACGATTGTATTATAAAAATATTTATTGCTTAAAACTGAAGAAGTTTTTAACAGAAAAGATTCTAATTTCTTGTTAAAGTAATTATAGAATATGTTAAACGATCTTAAGGGACTACGGTATTACGATTTCTTGTACGACTGTACTATAAAAATATTTATTGCTTAACACTGAAAACAGAAAAGATTCTAATTTCTTGTTAAAGTAATTATAGAATATGTTAAACGATGTCAAAGGACTACGGTATTACGATTTCTTGTACGACTGTACTATACAAATATTTATTGCTTAAAACTGAAAAAGTGTTTAACAGAAAAGATTCTAATTTCTTGTTAAAGTAATTATAGAACATGTTAAACAATCTCAAAGGACGACGGTAGATTGTACTAATTATTTTATAGACTGCAATAAACAAAACTTTAAAATTGTATATAATTTTATAAGTTTTTATTTTCTACCCCATTGAACACAGAAATACATTTTATAAATAACACTTATGTTTACAAAAAAATTCAAGAATTTATTTATGTTTATGTTTTCATTAAAAATATTTTGTCAATTAAAAAAATGCAATCGTTCATTTCTTTTAGTGTAACAAAACAGTTATTTAATTATTTGATATGCAAAAAAGTCGACCTGGAAAAACTTAATTTCTGGACCTGGAAAACCTGGAAAAGTCCTTGAATTTTTTTCCCGAGAATCGCTAGACACCCTGATTATAAATATAGTTTGTCATAAAAGGTTCTACAATAGTTCAGTCGATTCGTCTCGTCAAAAGGAATAAATTTGATTCTTATAATGTTGCTACATTCTCGAAATAAAAAAAAATTACTTCTAAACGAAAAAATTCAAAAAATTCTAGATGAGGAAATTTTTTGTTTGATGATGATTACAAACATTGTATTGATTTTTATCAACTGAATGCCACCCCATATTTAAAAAAATATATATTGAAAGTCTTTTATTTTTTTTAAAACAGTGATAAAAATTATTGAAACTTTAGAAACTTCCAAATCTAGAAAACAATTTTTTTACTAAAATCAAAATTGAAAAAAATAACATTTAAAACAATTTTTTAGAAAAATATAAAATCAAAAAAATTATTTTTTCTTACCTGATTCGTCTCAAAACTGGAAAATTTTGGACATCATACGTCGACTGTAATTCCTACAAATTTCGTGGCCCTAGCTCAACTCATTTGCGAGATATAATTAAAAAGGCATTGTTCGCATACACACACACAAACATGCATGCGGACATTTTTAAAAACCTAATTTTCGGGTTCCTGGGGTCGAATTAGGTCGATAAACATCAACAAATGAGATTCGAAAATTTTCATCCTAACAAAGCTTCCTTTATGAGGAAGCAAAAATTATAGTTTGGTATACCATTTTTATGATAAAAGCAATAAAAACTCACTCTGTCAGGCGTCCCTTCCTACAGTTTCACAGATTGAAAGTGTGAAAATACTCATCAAAATTTTTTTGCCATTACTGGTTTTGGGCACTTTGTTTACATACAAAATGCAGTTTCAAATGCAATATTTCAATCGTAAAATTTATAGATATAAGCGTAAAAAACTCGACTTCTATGTGGGGGATTATTTCTTAAGTGTATCCGCTCAGAAAAACAAAGTTCTCCGATCGAACTCAAACTTGGGCAAAGTGTAGTCCTATTGGATCTAGGTTTTGTGCAGATACCATCTATTTCGGAGATTTGTGACTCTTTCAATAGCAGTAAGAATTTTTTTTCCCACAACAGTTTCGATCGATTTTTGCACACCCTGTCGATTGGGCATATGCATTTTTTCAAAAAGTAAATATTTGACCTTCAAAAATGAAGGTCAAAAATAGATTTGACTTTTTTTCGAAATAAGACATGCTTTTTTTTGGTCTTAAAAGAAAGCTCAATTTTTTTCCTATAAGACCATATAGATTAAAAAGTGGAAATAGAATTTTTAATTCATGAAAATAAGCGTTGAGTACTCCGGCACGCTCATGACGCTGGTACTCGAACCCCGTGGCGCGCCGTGGTGCGTTCATTGTATTGTTTATACGAAAAGTAATAATACTATATGCTCGTGTGAAGGAGCTTTTGTCAGATATTTGTTGATAAGTGAAAAATATTTCAATCAGACGCCTGCTTAAAAAATCACCCGATATATATTTTCAGAAGTCACTTGTTCTGGATTTGTTTCTCGTTGGTTATTATAGGAAATTAATGATAAACAAGTGACTTCTGGAAGAACAAGCCCACAGTTACTGCATCTAAACGGTTAATTTTCTATTAGTAATAATGAAATTCAGTTCAAATCCTGACTAGTAAAGGAAGTTTGCAAAAAAGTTGTTGTGAAAATGGAAAAGGCTTGTACAATAGTTATGTGGAGTCAAAGAAGGGAAGCAAAGTTTTGGATTTCGCGGTTATCAGCCGGGCATCAACATCAAAACATCTCTGAGCTTTAATTTAACTTAATCAAATATCCATAAATTCACTTATTCGACCTGATCACTTATTCAATAACCTAATTTTTTTAAATTCGTCAGTGAACGTAATGCAGGCAACATTTTTTTTCCACAACCTACCATCCAATAGGACTACATTTTGCCCAAGTTTGAGTCCAATCGGAGAACTTCGTTTTTCTGGGTGGGTACACTTAAGAAATAATCGCCCATGTATGTTTCTCGCTTTCGGAAGAACTCTATCACACCTATAGTTTTTAATGAAATTTGTGTGATAGGTGTAATCATAATCGTTTATACAAATCAGAAGCAAGTAATTTCATTTGAATTTTAGAAAACCTGTCGGTTACATTAGTTTAAAATTGATGCGAAGTTCATAAAGCCTCTGTGAAAACATAAAAATGAGACGGTCCAAATGACCCTCAATAATAAAAAGTTAATCACTATAAAAATAAAATAAGAAAATTAACAAGAATAATTAAATATTAAATTATTAAATACCGATTTTAAAATGAGGGCATTCAACAAAAGATGATACGGTACTGAGAACCGAGATCGTTCTAGAATATTCCGGACGGAAGTAATAAATAAATACGCGGGAGGATAAATATTCGGCGAGAGAAAATAGCTCCAAAAATGTCAAGAGATCCGACCAATCGAATTAGAGGGGGGTGGGGGCAAGAAAAGGCGCCAAAGATTCACGGCCACCAGAAAAAAGGGCGCACGAAATCGACCGAAGAGAAGGAGAAGAATTCATTCGATTGGGAAGCAGGTCATTGACCGTGCGAATCAATAAACGCCACGCGCGGGAAATACCGGGGACCGATAGTGGGGAGGCCACAGGCACAAAACGATAAAAGCGGCTCGCTATCATGTCTCGGCCTCTTACGTTTCGATCTCTTTCACGAGGTGAGGAGCGTAGCATTAATTTTTCTAGAGAATCTTTCCTCCAGCTCGTAGAGTTTGACGAAAGAAGGGGGAACCTAACTTCCGCTGCTGTCTACTACGGAGAATCTTCGCAAGCTTTTGTTTCCCAGCCCTCCCGATAGGCCACTGTAGGGACTTAGGAGTTGCCAGATATCAAAGACTTAGCTTTTGATATTTTTGAGCTTTGTCAATCGCAAGCCACGATTTTCAAAGTTCAAGTGTTTAAAACGTAGCAATTTTACATTACACTGTTTCTTATTTTCGATCATTCCCAGAAAAGTAGAATTGACCTTTAAGTTGACTCCAAATTTTCAACCCATACGCTGGGAGCTTATTTGGATAAACAATTAAGAAGGTCGATCTCTGAAGAAAATTCTGGGCACGTGAAGGCAGGCTGAATTTAAAATCCAATCCGAATTTTCAACCCATACGCTGGGAGCTCATTTGGACGGACTACTAGAATTTGAACTCTAATAACTCAGGTTGTCTAATCCCACAAGCAATACCAGCCAACTGAAGTTTAAATAACCAGCGATTATCACAACACTCATATTTGTGGGAGTTGTGATAATTGGTTACGAGACTGCAGCTAATCTTGTGTATTGGTTGCTTGTGAAGATTAAAATTAAAAAACTGAGCTCAAATAAATAATTAAATCCACTGTCAGAGCAAAAAGATTCTGAAGACTTGTGGATTTTGCTTTATGGATAGGCTAGGAATTCTATGGTAGTCGTGAGATTAAGTGGAGCACAGACATTGCACCTCATCTGCCAATAGTCGCACGATCTATGATTTTCAGTTAGAAAATACTTGGCAACTGATACCTGGCAGTGTTGATCACATCCAGAGCTAGCTCAGGGTAGAAAAACCTTTTTAGACCGTGTTCTGATTGAAATTAAATTTTGAAATTCGTGCATACCCACGAACCTTCAACCTCTCGAAGGAGCTCGTCTGTGAATAAGAGAAGCTTTTGCATACCCACGAACGTTCAGAGAACGTAAGTTGTTTTTTTTTTTATAAATAAATAAAAAATTGAATACGCAATCATTCTCGCCTCAGGGTTATCCGCAATCGAAAAGTTAAATCAAGTTCCAATAATCCGAGAGATTTAGGGAACGCTCGTAATTATCGTGAAAATAAAAGCATTTGTAAGTGATAAAAATCGAGTCGTGTAAAATTATAATTCTCTTATTAACGCCAAATTTGCTTCTTGACACGACTGAGAGCAAGGTAAATAACTGCTCTCAGCATATCGTGATAGGGAAATAATAAATTGGCCTAAAGAGCAAATCATTGTTGGATGATATTCTAACAATTTGCACTCGAAGCTACAGCTTTTTAATTTGAAAATATTCATGATTGAAATAAATTGAATCATTCGAAACCCTTATTCAAATTACCAGAGATTATTATAAATCGAGAAGAATTGAACTAAAATCGAGCATTTAATATTTTGTAAAATATTCCTGGCGATTGGAAACCGTTACAAAAAGTTATGTGTGAAAGCTGAATGAACTCCGTCACATTCCAAAAAATGGAGGAAATAATTTGTAAAAAAATCTGTTTACAAAATTTTTAGTATTGATAGAGTAAATGCCGATTCTAATGTTGATTTTTAAAAGAATAAATTTTCAGTTCAATTATAGCTCTGTGAACATGCAAATTGACAAACCACAATCATCTCGGAACAACTCCATCACACTTTATTTTTATACCTTTTAACACGTTCAGAAGTGCTCTTAAATAACGGTAAAGCTTTCTGTTATACTTTTTACCACAAGAAATCTTTCTCGGAACAAATATGATAAAAAAAATATATTTTCAAAATTGATTTTTTCAACCAAATTTTCAAACTTGTTTACAGAACAGTTGAATTACATGTTTTCTTTTTACAAAAAATATTCCCAAACAGTTTATATACAAAATTATGTAAAAATTTTAAATACAATTTATGAACACATTTTCCAAAAAATTTAAACTCCAACAAATTTTCTGAAAAAAAATTCCAACAATTTAAAGAAACAAATTTTCAAAAACTTTCTGATGTCCGAAAAATTTTTAATCTTCAAACACTTTGAAATTTAAAGAAATTAAAATCTTCAAAAAATATTAAATTTTTTTAAAAATAATTAAAAATGTTTTTGAAAACTTTTAGAATATTTAACGAACACTTTGCATGCTTCTTAAAAATTTTTCTCAACTGTTTTGAGTTATTAAACCTGTCGAAATTAGACTTTAAACTTTAAGCTATCATAATAGTGTATTTCAACTAAAAGAATAACGACCTTAACTGTACATAAACACAATAGTTGAGATCAGGCAGCTTGTCTACTCAAACTTGTCTACCCGTACATGTTTCCATGAAAACTGATACGAATTATTTAATTATTTGGAATTTTTATTTGCTCCAGCTTCAGAAACCAAAAGTTTAATCTATTTGGAAATCGCACATACAGAACCACGTGTATCGCAAGCCCTTAACCATGGACCTAGGAATGAGAGATATGCTAGGTCCATTTTATTAAAACAGATTTATCAGTTGGTAATTATTTTTTCTAGCACATGCATGAAAAAGTGCACTCTTTCATATCTGAAGAGTGAGCGCTAAACAGGAGATTTCACGAAGAAGGGAACAAACAATTGGTAGCGTATACGCAGTTCGCGAATCGACGAGTTCTCAGTCGCGATTGGAAGAGTTATGACGATTTGCTCCCTTTAGGGGGAAATTCTGTTATCTTGCGACTTGTCTTACAGGCATGAAGAAGCGCACTTTTTTCATGCACTTGTGAGAAAACATATCGTGTGCGACATGAGAGGAAGACGAAGTCTACTTTTTTCCTCCCAAATTGCACAATATAATATTTCAGAAATTATCTGTGAGTCTTTAAGTTTAAATTCTAGATTATTCCTTTCCCAGTGGCACAAAACCGACTGGAATCATTTGAATTTGTTTGAGGCCTTTCTGAATCCACAATCTCGTATTTAGCATCTTCATTACATATAAACCACATATTTTACCTTGTGATTGCTCAGAATGGAAAAGCGTAACTGAATCTAACACTCCGGTATGCATAACTTGTTTTAATCGCTCAATAATTTACATTTTTCAATTTTTCTTTTGTAAAATTTAATAGCTAGGGGTGTGCAAAAAGCTCGAAATCTCGACTCGAAGTGAGCCTGACTTTGTCGGGCCGGGCTAGAGCACGTTCGATGTTTCGAGAACCCGAAAATTCCGAGCATGCTCAAAGTTTCGAGAACCCAATACAGGTCGACTTTTCGAAATTTTCGAGTATTCGAACTATTTTGGACTTTTATACGTAGAATCTCAAGTACTCGAACGAATTAGAGAACCCGGAATTTTTCGAGCTTTTGAAACTACTCTGCCCGGCTCGAGCTCGGCGCGGCTCGGCTCGAATCTGATCGAGCCCAACTCGACTCGATTCGAAGCCTTAAAAGCTCCACTCGGCACGGTCGGGTATCGAGCTTCGAGCTTTTTGCACAGTCCTAATAGTAGCTTTACTTAAAAAATTTCAAGTGGCTTGAAAAATGCTGAAACCGATTTAAAAAATGTGTACCGTCAACTGGGGTAACGATAGGACAAAAGAAGTGTTTCTTCTTGTTTCGTGCAATGCCTAAGTTAGACATAACGCTCATTGTTTGTTGCGAATTATTAAATTGTTAAAAAATTTGTTTTCAGGTTTCTATCTTATAAAAATTTTTCGTCACATATTTTAGAGTGATTCTCAAAAAAAGTTTTAACAATTTATTTATTACAGAGAGTGGGGTATATTATTTTATAGGAAAGGGATTTCAGTAAATGCTTACAAAATCGGCTGATTTTGACTGAAATTTGCAAACCTTTACTGAATTCTCTTTGTTAGAAAATAATATATCCTACTCTCTGTAATAAATACTTTGTTAACAAAATTTCTGAGAATTACTCTAAAATGTGTAAAGAAAGATTTCCATTGTGACATCGTGGCTCAGAGGGTAACGTGTTTGGTAGCGGCAGCCTCAGCAGCCATGTTGTTGCGGGTTCGGTAATGATCATCGCAGTCGATGTGACTTTAAAACCTCCAATTAGAAAAAAAAAGTTTTCATAATATTGAAATCCGAGAAAAAAATTTTTAATTATAATAATTAACAACAAACAATGCCTTCGTGCGTCCTTTTTTGGTTTAGGCTATTTTTGCAATACTTGTTTCTTTAAAAATGTAATTTCTGACTGCATGACTAAAGGCCACTTCTTAAATACTTTTTTTATTTTTGAGGATACTTTTTCTTTTAAGAAGATACTATTTTGATACTTTTTTTTTAGTTCTATAGAGCTGTTAGAAGCCTTTGGTCATTTGATTCAATTAACAAGGAGCCACGAATAAGGAGAAGAAGAAAAAGAAGTTTAGTTTTTGACATTTGTGTTTTTGTCGTGAGGATTAAAATTGTTCATTTGAAGTTCTTAGTAGAAAAAGTTACTCTAAACTATGTCAATACTCCTTGAAGAACTCTCCCTTAAATGGCGGCACTTATATCATCCGCAAATGTGATACTGTTTATACATGAATCCTTATTAACGGCATTAAAATGTTTTCATATCATTCATTTCGATCATCAAGTGCTTGTTATTTGATAGGTATGACACAAGTAGACAGCGTTCGTCCAGTGGGGCTGCTGGTGCATGCTCATCTGGTTTATGTCCTAAACTGGCGTTCAGTGCAAACATTAATCGGCAAAGTGGTATTGGTTTGGGCTATTTAGCCTCGCAGGATACATCAGGTCCTTGTAAAGTACCTACTTCACAAAAGCTCCATACTTATTGCCGTAAGAAAAAACTAACAACAGTTTCACAAGAAAATAATAGCTCTAACAGAGTTAGTGATCGAAAGGTTTGTTACCAAATTTATTATTTTTACTCTCTTTTAGTCTAAGGCACAATATTAGAAGTTTTCCAGTATCTGAGGACGTTATTAAACTATACAAATTTCAAATTGCCACTTGATGGTGTTGCAGTGTTTTCTCAATCTAACATATTTATTTTAATTATGAAGTGGTGATGCACGGCGATACGAGATGTTCTATTTACTTGCTCAAATTTGTTCGATCGTGGCATACTTTCATAATTCGAAGTCTCAGATTTGCATTTTTTATTATCATATTATCCCATCTTGGGCCGCGTTCGAATCATCGACACACACGTCAAGTAGAAACGTCAAATGACTTAGATTACAGTAAAATGACAGAGAATGATAATAGCAGCTAAGATTTTAGTAAAGAAAATTGAAAAAGAAACTCAAATGAACAACCATCAACCAGTTTAAAGTAATTTTACTTCCAAACTAGATTTTTCTGGCGTCGTATTAAATTAATTAATATTGACCTTTGCTAAGGAATAATAAAAGGTAAAACTAAAACATTATTTCGAAGTTATTAGTTATTAATTGAAGAAACAAATAACGCTAACCCTGGATTTTCTTCTGTTACGAGCGACGCAAGGGCGATGTTTTCGGTTCGATAAACTAAAAATTATAATTATTATAACATCAGAAGCATGCATTAAAATTCTTATCGCCTTGCCTCACTCGCAACCCGAGCGCTCACAAGAATTGCTGACGCTGCATACGTTACCTCGGGTTAAGAATCCAAGCAAGCTGGCATTGACGACTAAGAAGATTTTATTTTATTCTAAATTCCGAAATTTTAAAATAAATTATAAATTCAGAAATCCCAGAAAAGAGATCGAGGAAATTCTATATCATATCTCTTAACATGCTTTCAGGTACTCAGGAAGATTTTTCAAAAATAATTTGGACACAATTTGCTAAAATAAATATGTATCCAAATCCGGTAATTATAATAATAAATATGTGCGAGAGTGCAAGGGCACTCAATCGCTATTAGAAATTTAAGGGATGAAAGCAAGGAATGGAAGAATGAGAGAACGTATAATGTGATGTATAAAGGAAAGAAAGAGAGGGAGAATGATAGAACGTATAATGAACTGCGCGAAACAAGAACAGAAAGGGAGATAATGCGCGCAGAACTTACTCTCGCCATACACACGTGCCGGCTGCTATAGCCGCTTGCATCTCAGCTGCTAAACGTGAGGTCCAGCCATACTTCTCTCCTCTCCCCATCCTAGGCACTGAACACATACGTTGTGTATCTGTCAAACTCCACGTGCTCTTTCAAACAAACAAATTTGCTTAAGGAATTACTTATTCCTAAAAATTCATCCATAACTACAGGTATAAACATTATTAATTAAGTTTAAACATACTATTAATAAAATCTAGACCAGTTACTGATAAAATAAACTCTGGTTCAAAATTATTGCCATTATAAATTAATGGTCAGTCATGCAAAATTTTGCAAGTGCTAACAGCAGTTTGACAAACACGTGTGTGAAAATCCTAATTATCCCTACCAATTCACCTCTAGCCAATACCAATTTCCTGAATAAA
>JBAGKK010039951.1:0-10569 GCA_037177015.1 Euceroptres primus | reverse complement strand
TATATGTGTGTGTGTGTGTGTGTGTGTGTGTGTGTATATTGATGTAATTCTTTTTGGGCTGCATTAATACAGTCTTAAAAAGTGTGCAAAAACTTTTTTTAAATTAATTTTACATAGTTTTTTTATACAAAAAAGCAAAACGAACATAGTTTCTCAAATAATAGGTGTGTCCACGGCGTTGATGCTTTTTTTTGTGATTGATTACCTAAAACACAAAAACCAAAAAGATTTAGACTCAGTAAGAATGTGGCTATGGCTCATACCCGAATTATTAATTTTTATGCAAAAATAACAAAATGGCGGATATTTGAAAAAAAATCTAACGTAAGGTTCTTTTTGGTAGTCTTTCAGGCCCAAAAAAATAAGAAAAATGAATATTTTGACTTTATTCTAGTTCCGGCCCTTCCATACTCTGAGTCTAAATCATTTTGGTTTTTGTGTTTTAGGTAATCCTTCACAGAAAAAAAACCATCAACGCCGTTGGACACACCTATAATTCGAGTTCGCCTCGCTTTTTTGTACAAAAAAACTATGTAAAATCAATAAAAAAAAATTTCACACATTTTAAGAGTGTATTAATGGAGCTTAAAAAGGATTACATCAAATATATATATATATATATATGTAATAGAACTAGCTTGAAAAATTCGCAAAAATAGTCTTTTTCGGACGTCTAAAGTGGTATGATCCCTTAAACGGATACCATTTAAAAATATGAAAATAAATCTCTCCCTTATTTTCTCGAATTGTCTTATAGGTTCTGAATCAACATTTTTTTTTCTGATGAAGTTTAAAAGTATTTCGGTAAACACCGTAGTAATAAGCTTTTTTTAATTTTGAACTGGCCGCCATTATGGATTTTTTCAATATTTTGTATTTTTTAAATTATCATGTAGTTTCTGAAAGTATTTCGTTGACAACTTTAAAAAATAGCTTTTTTTGGCCCATTTAGATGGGCCGCCATTTTGTGGTATTTCAAAATTTTGAGTTTTTAATTTTTAATTTGTTTTCACTTAATTAATAACTTTGTCAGAATAATATTTTTAAATTGTATGAAATTTAAAAATACTAAGACCTAACAATTACATTTTTATTTTTTTAATTGAAAAAATCTTAACTGAATGAACAGCATTACAAAATAACAATTAAAAATTTACTTTTTGTATTTTTACAACAATTTATATTTATGAATTTGTTCTTCTCTTCATTTACGACAAAATCATTCCAGTGAATATTTCAAAACCTTCTGAAATTTTCTCAGAATTTTGAAATGAAAAGCTTAGAAATTATTTTTTATAAATAAACATTTTTCTAATATCCATAAACAGTTACGATTGTCTTTAAAAGGTTAATAATGTATTATTTATATTTGTATAATTATTTTTAGTAATTATTAATTATTATATTATTAATCTATTATAATTAATTTTGCTTCAAAAATAAAAAAATGTAGATGCGCTTTTTTACAAGAATCGGCGGTTCAAAGTTTTTTTTTTTTTCAAATGAAAAAATGATAGATGCGCTTTTTTACAAGGATCGGCGGTTCAAAGTTACCCTCGAATCCTAGTGAAGAGAAACTTAACATGTACATGTGCTATTCGATATCAGGAAATCGATCTGCAGAATGACCGAAATCCTCATGAAAAAAAAACATATCTGCGCAGATGTGTTTTTTTTATCAGGATCTGAGGGCTCAGACCTGGCCCAAATCCTCGAATTCGTGTAGATATGCTACACTCTTGTGCAGATGTATTGTTTCTTCATAAGGAATTCTCAAAAATCGCTGTAGATATGCTAATCGAGACCTAACTATCTCGAAATTTAATTACAATTGTTAATAATGATTATCAGAGTTAAATTCGTCTTTACATAACGAATCCAACGATATAAAAAGCTCATTTCTGACAAAAATGACAAAAAATTTACAGTTTCTTCATCAGGACGGCAGAAATCTGATCTGTTTCAACATTTCTTAAAAATAAAATCATTTCTTCAACATCTTCCGCATTTTTCTCAAAGATGATTTTAATTTCAAATGAAAAGTGCTCCAGCCTTGCTTGGTTTCCTTCATTTCTGACTCCTCTTGCATAGAGAAGCTGCGAAGGCCATGAAAATACATAATGCAGATATAATTTTTACGAGGTATACCTTCCTTTTAGTATAGGTCTTGTAAATTGAATAACGCCCTGCAGGATTTATGTAACATTCATCGTCTCGAGGCGATCGTACTCCGGACCTACCCTCCAGGAGTGAATTAAGGGGTGGAATGAGGTAACAGTGGTCGACAACCGAAGCCGAAGTCACGGACTGGCCGTAACCCGACGCTTTACGTACACACGTCGTGCATTTTCCCGTTAATGCGCTTCTCTCTTCCTCTCTCTCTTACCACTTGTGTTGACGTAGATACCTTCCAGTTCCTATGACTTTCGTACACAATGGCAACGAGATTACTGGGGATTCTCGTAAATAATGTTGAACCTGCGAAGTAAAACCTTCGACCTATAATTTTGCTCTACGCTACGCGCTTGTAACGCGTTTCACGAGGTGCCTTCTTTATTTATGGTGACAAGTTGGTTGCAGGTCAGAAAATTGGTACCATAGGTCGCGAAAACATTTGTAAAAATCGGGAAGTTTATCACATTGATTACTGGAAAATTATTATTATTGAAAAATTATTGGAAAACCTGCGAAAATTATGTGATACAACCGGAAACAATCGGGAATTGAGCTGGAATTCCAGGACTAAAAATTAGTAGACTCCTGGATAATAGTGTTGGGTCAAAAATCACAGATAAAAGTTGTAATAATGACTAACAATGATACAGGAAAACAGCAATCTTCAATTTAACACTCAAATTGAATTTAAACTTTAACACTGAATTTAAACTCAAAATGAGATGCAACGAAATTCACACCCATGGTTTTCTGTGATAATTATGATGATCTACATTCGGGACAATAAGAGTTCACTGATAAATCGACCACTACTGTTACCCATTTAGAATGTAATTTTCTAATGCTGGAAAATTGGAAAACATATCCTGTTTTTTTCCAAAGACTTTGTTACCGTTCAGAGAATCCATTTTTCGATGAGTGGTTCTTAGTCGCCTAAAAACAAATATTTTTTTTTGTTATAAAGTTCAAACATCAAATTTGTTCAAAAAGCTATGGTTTTTTTCTCTACTTAAAGTGGGAGCTTTAAAATTGAATGGTAACAAATGAAATTAGAAATTTTCTATCCTTTCGCTACGTAATAATATAGTTTAACTTTTACTCAGTGAATTAGACAGAGGCAAGAAGTCTTTATTTATATTGATGGCATGAGTATGCTGTTTCCCAAACTGTTTGACGGAGGGAATTGGACCAAACTGATGATTTTATCTTCAGTTTGTGCTGAATCATATCAAACAGTGTCGGTCGATGAATTAGTAAATCAGTATAGTGACTACTTCTAACGGAATATAAAACAGTAAACAGATAAGTGATTCTGAGATTAACATAATGTAAATTGAGTGATGATCTTCTATAAAAAAAAAATTATTATTGGGTGATTTTCTTCTCGCAGAACCGAGATTGCTTGAGTAAATTTTTCCTTGTTTAGTTACTTGGTAGGTTAGACAGTAATACGAATAATAGCGAGAAAGTTTCTGCAATTATTGCGTTTCGCTTCGAGGGGATGTTCACTGCGGAAATCATAGGCGGAAATCTCAGTTTATCTCTCTTGTTTTTCAATTGTTTTTCTATTTTTGCCTCCCTTTCACTCATTGGCAATCAATGGAAATCAGAGGAATTCACGGTAGTCGATTGCCCCTCGTTTCGCTTTTGCTTATTCAAGTTGGGATTCGAACTCATGACAGTAGTGGATCTCAGTTTCTTGAAAATGCGGAATATCATCCAAGATCCAAGCACTTTTCCATCTGAGCCACGCTGTCTCCTGAAGTTCAGAAATCCTTTTGCATATTCAAGCCGCAATTCTCTACCAATTTTTCAAAATACATTTTCATACAAAACTTTCAAGAATCTCAAGTCACTTAACAAGTTCTCCAAAATTCTAGTGACAGATGTAAAGATTGAAAAAAGTTTCAAGAGACTTAATTTCAATAATTAATGAACCGTTGAGTGAAGAAATGAACTAATCAAAACTTTTTTATAATTCGATGAATTTCATGCTACTTTATTGGAGTACAAAAGTATTTAATTGAAGAAGGAATTTCGATTTACACCGTCAGCTCGGTTGAACCAAAAATGGGTTCATTTCTCTCTAGACTTAGACGCGTTAAAATTATGTTTTAACCAGTGATTGTTAATGCCTGATGAGGTTGGCGAACCCATGCCAACGAAACGTCGCTCATTTCGATAAATTAAATATGAGTTTTTCACTCATTTGCCTTCACCAATGGAAATTTCTTCTTCAATTAAACTATGGAAGGCGATTTTATGGTTTCTTCAACAGAAGTATTTAATCCAAACAGAAACTAATATTTCTTTTTTCATTGGTCTTACGATTATGTTAAGAATAAAAAACTCAAGGTTAATAACCAAAAGTCGTAATTTTAATTTATTGGATTAAAACCAAAGTTACAAACGACGTTTCGGCCCATTCTGTGAGCCTTCTTCAGAATTACACTTAATTAAAAGCTTTATTTAAAAAAAATTAGTCAAGAATATATTAGTTTACGTAAATTAGTATTGTGGACAATTGAGAAAATTATCTTAAAACTTTTGGAGTTAGATACAGTATTGGTTATTTTAAAAACATGTTTAAAAATAGTATATTATGCAACATGCGCGTAAAATGTGGTTTTACACATGCGATCACCACGCGTGTGTAAATGATATTTTATAAATGATATTATCGTACGTGTTGCATACGATATTTTTTGACACAGTGTGCGTAAAATGCGTTTTTACACAGCCATATTAGTGTGTAAAACACTGTATCGTAATAAGCCGTTTTACGCATTAATATGGGCGTGTAAAAACGCATTTTACGCACACTGTGTCAAAAAGATATTTTTAGAAATGTCAAATTGCGACGATTATAAGTTTTTTGTAATTGGGGACCTCAATTTTTGGAGAGGTTCTGAAATTATGTGTTACATTTTTAATAAAAACGGTGTATGGTTTCGACGGACGAGACAAGTGACAGTGAAACGAAAACACAATTTTTGTAGGCTATACGAGTATTAGTTCCGATTTTCTATAGAGGTCGTTATCAATTCAAAATAAGGAAAGCGCACCAAAGTGTTAGGCATTTGAAATTTTAGTTAATGATACTATGGTAGCACTGATTTATATTGAGTATTTCTGTTTTTAAATTGATTGAAAAATAATTGTATTTTTTAATGGAAAGTGATTCTAATATTTTTCTTTTGTAAGTACTGCTTTCTCTAGCTAGAATCTTTATATTATCAAAATCAAAATCAAAATCAAACACATGACTAAAATTCCACGAGTGTTGTGACAAAATAGTATTTAGATTGCCAATTCTGCAATCTCTTTTATATTTGGCAATTCTACTTTTTAGCCTCCGGCCGGTTTCACCAATATAGATTTTTTTATGGTCTTTACATTTTATTAAGTAAACTACAATTGAGATATTTTCAATTTTCTCAAAATCATCTTTCTTATTAGTAATACAATTTTCTAATTTATGATCATTTCTAAAATATACATTAATATCAAGTTTTTTAAAAGCATTTTTTAATCTTTCTGATAAACCTTGAACGTATGGTAGCGAGACACGTAAATGAGTTTTTTTTGTAATTTTCAAACCATTTATTCTTTTTACTTGTACTATTGTAAATTTCATGTATTCTTTCTTTAATGACACTTTCTATTAAAGGCAGTGGGTAGTTATTTTGTTGTAAAGTGATTTTTAGTTGATCTAGACTTTTTTTTCTAAATTTGATGTCACTTGATTTTATGCATCTGTCAATTAATCCTTTTATTAATCCAATTTTTTGATGAAATTCTTGGTGAGAGTTGTAATTTAAATATTGACCTGACCATGTCGGGTTTTTAAACCAATTGGTAATTAAATCTCCATTATCAGTTTTTTAACTAGATAAAGCTAAATAATTTAGGGTATTGTTATTTTCCATTTCAAAAATAAACTGTAAAGATTCTTCTATGCTATTGAAAGTATTAATTAATTCTTGAATTTTATCTGTAGGAACTGTAGTGAAAATTTCATCCACATACCGTTTATAGAAAAGTGGTTTGAAACTTAGTTTTGAAAATGCTCTATTTTCAATGTCTTCTAAAACAAGGCTAGCTGCAATAGGAGATAAAGGTGACCCTATAGGCAACCTGAAATTTGTTTGTAACATTTTCGGTTAAATGAAAATACCGTGTTATTAAAAACGGTTCTGACAGCTATTAGAAATTCTGAATTGCCTATTGTTAAATATTTGTATATCTGTAATTTTTTTTCTATGCAGTCTGAAACTAAATTTAAAGGAATGTTGTCGAACATAGAAACAACATCTAATGATACTAATGAGTGTGTCTTTGGTATATGTATATTTTTGATTTCATCTTTAAAATTCCTACTTCCTTCAACAAACGAGGCAGTTGTACCAGATGCAGGTATTAAAACTTTTGAAACATATTTTGCTCAATTGTATGTTGGAGAATTAATAGTAGTTACTATTAATCTCCATTTTAATTCTGGTTTGTGGACTTTTGGGAGGACATATGTTTTTACCACACACTGCCTTGATTAAAAAAAAAACTGAAACATAATTTAGATTTAATTAACAATTGGTTTAAAAACCGACATGGTCAGGTCAATATTTAAATTACAAATCGCACCACGAATTTAATCAAAATTGACAGATGCATAAAATTAAGAAAATATAGATCAAATAAAATTGACAGATGCATAAAATTAAGAAAATATAGATCAAATAAAATTGACAGATGCATAAAATTAAGAAAATTTAGAAAAGAAAATATAGATCAATTAAAAATAACTTTACAACAAAATAACTACCCACTTTTAATAGAAATTATAATATATAATAAATAATAATTTAATAGAAAGTTTATTAAACAAAGAATACATGCAATTTACAATAGTACAAGTAAAAAGAATAAATGACTTGAAAATTACAAAAAACTAATTTACGTGTCTCGCTACCATACGTTTAAGATTTATCAGAAAGATTAAGAAATGCTTTTTAAAAACTTGACATTAATGTATATTTTAGAAATGATTATAAATTAGAAAATTGTATTACTAATAAGAAAGATTTTGAAAAAATTGAAAATATCTCAAATGTAGTTTACTTAATAAAATGTAAAGACTAACAAAATCTATATTGGTGAAACCGGCCGGAGGCTAAAAAGTAGAATTGCCAAATATAAAAGAGATTGCAGAATTGGCAATCTAAATACTGTTTTGTCACAACACTCATAGAATTTTAGTCATGGGTTTGATTTATATAAAGATTTATATAAAGATTCTAACTAGAGAAAACAGTACTTACAAAAGAAAAATATTAGAATCACTTTTCATTAAAAAATACAATAATTTTTTAATCAATTTAAAAACAGAAATACTCAATATAAATCAGTGCTACCATAGTATCATTAACTAAAATTTCAAATGTCTAACACTTTGGTGCGCTTTCTTTATCTTAAATTGATAACGACCTCTATAAAAAATAGAAACTAATATAGGAAATATTAGTTTCCTAGGAAAATAGGAACTAGACCTACAAAAATTGTGTTTTCGTTTCACTGTCACTTGTCTCGTTCGTCGAAACCACACATCGTTTTTATCAAAAATATAACACATAATTTCGGTACCTCTCCAAAAATTGAGGTTCCCAATTACAAAAAACTTATAATCGTCGCAATTTGACATTTCTAAAAGTATCTTTTTTAAACATGTTTTTAACACATAATTTCGGAACCTCTCCAAAAATTGAGGTTCCCAATTACGAAAAACTTATAATCTTCGCAATTTGACATTTCTAAAAGTATCTTTTTTAAACATGTTTTTAACACATAATTTCGGAACCTCTCCAAAAATTGAGGTTCCCAATTACAAAAAACTTATAATCTTCGCAATTTGACATTCCTAAAAATATCTTTTTTAAACACTTTTTTAAAATAACCAATACTGTATCTAACTCCAAAAGCTGTAAAGTAATTTTCTTAATTTTCCATAATATCATTACTAATTTTCGTAAACCAATATTTTCTTGACTAATTTTTTAAAATAAAACTTTTAACAAAGTGTAATCCTGAAGAAGACTCACAGAATGAGCCGAAACGTCGTTTGCAACTTTGATTTTAATCCAATAAATTAAAACTATGACTTTTGATTATTAACCTTGAGTTTTTTATTTTTAACATGATCGTAAGACCGATGAAAAAAGAAACATTAGTCTCTGTTTGGATATTTGAACGATCGAAAAAAGTTGACTTCTTGATAATTCGTCTTGAATTATCTGAAGATTGTTATTAAAAAAAAAGTATTTAATTCCTGATTACATCTAAAAAATAAACTCTCTTGACAAGAACAGTTTCTAATTCTTATCTCAGAAAGGCCAATGGACTTATCCCAATCTCATAACAATTTTTGCCCGCCACAAGTCGAATTCTTCCATGGAAATACGCAGAACTCGACCTTCGATTAGAGCTCGGAGAAGCTGACATTATAATCAGCAATTAAGGATATTCAACCGTTAATTTCATTTCAGCTTTTATCAGCCCCTTAATCTGGACCCTCTCATCCTTTGCATTTTGCTTTTCGTATCTCACGTGCTGCGATGTTACTCGCGCACTATATTTTTACCAGAGCTGACGCGTTCCACGAACGCATCTGCACTGTCGCTGATATTCGTGTGAGCAGCGAATGAACTCGTACGTACGTGCATCGAAGTTGTAGCTGCATATACTTAGTACTATCTCACAGTCGAAGATCGCTTCGACGAGGATTGGTCTGGTGACTTTTAATTTCTCGGTGTGGTGTCCAGGTCCACCCGCCGCTGCAAAAGTCGGTAGCTCAATACGAGTGCGACTTAAGCATTGAGACGTGACCGCAGCTCGCTGCCTCGAAGCCAATGCCACGTCGGGCAATTATCGCTCGGCGGGACCTCGGCGTGCATACATTAAAATCTCCTCTCTCTTTCTCTTTCTCATTTTCTCTCCTTTTTCTCTCTTTTTACCTGGATCATTCTCACTCCTTCTCTCTCTTGTGGTCTTCCTGCGTTAGCGCGACGACAAGAACGACGTGGAACCGACACACGAGATTTCGTATCAGACCAGAACACCTCTCGCCTACCTCCTGGTGGACGGTTTTAAGATCGATATCTCCAGTCGAGGGCTGGACCGAATGAATAATTATCAATGGACACTCAGTATATCTTGGCACCTCCTTTTGCTCAGCTCTCTATTTCTCTCTTTCTTGATTCTTAAAGGTGACGCTCACAAAATATACGTGACAATGATGGGGAATTGATCAAGGTTTCAGGATATAATTATTAATATACCGCAGTTTTTATAGTCTTGTAGGAATCGATCGTTATTGTGTTATCGTTATCGTTATTATTAACTCGGAAAATATGTAGGAAAACACTTTTGTTTGATTAAGACAGAGTTCTGCATTTTACATCCGAAATTCCGTCTGCACCCGTCAAGAACAAGTGATTGCCGCGAATCATCTGATAGCGAACTGCATGAATATGACAAGTTAGCGGATAAATCCGATCTGTTAGATGAGCTGCAAATATCAGGTTAATTTGTACCCGGTAATATAACAAACGAAGTGAGTCACAAGTCGCACCAGTTCGCTCCAGAATCCGATACAAAAACTTGTGACCTTTTCCAAGAAACGATTCAAATAAAGAAGGTTTTCAGTTGATTTCAAATAAAAAAGGTTCAGTAACTAAAAGTATAGGTACTGTAGAGTACCTATGTAGCAAAAATCACTTAACATCTTTAAAATGCAGCACGAAAACTCGATTCCGTCGTAAGAGCCGCAAAATCGAACATATAATCGAAACTGAAAAGTGAAGTTTCTTACTTTAAATAGTTAAATTTCAAAAACTATCAATTATTGTGAAATATTATTTGAACTTAGCTTTTTAAAAAATAAATAATTTAAAAAAACAAAAGACCTGACTACCAAAATTGGAAAATTAGCACATAACATAACTTGCTGAACCAGCTGAAAAATTGATTTAGTGTAAGATAATTATTTTAAAGTATGATTCAGTTTAATTCAAATGAAAAAAAAATTTAAAAAATCCAAAATAAACATCAATTACTTAGGTGAAAGAAGTTCAGTGTTTATTAAAGAAACTTGATACTGGAATAAATTCAATATTAATAGCAGATTATGTGAAAAGAAAATATTTTAAAAATTTTTAAATATTTTTCAAAACTTAAGAGATCAGACAACTTAGTACGAAAGCAATTTTAATAGACATATATGTTTTATTTACAATATATTTATATAAACTATTCATTCGGTTTCACTACTTGGTGGGTACCTATCACCACTACGTAGCGCGTCCTCAGGTTGCGAATAGAGGAAAGGCCCCTGAGGTTAAA
>JBAGKK010039940.1:0-10569 GCA_037177015.1 Euceroptres primus | reverse complement strand
CGCTCAGGGGCGGGGGACAGAATCAGTGAAGCGTGAACGACCATGAAGGTGGTTCTCAATTCAGGGGCTTTCGATTCAGCGACGAGTGTATATGGAAAATTAGAAATTTTCTAGGAGATTTTAAAAAGTAATCGAAAAGTCCAGAAGATTTCATGAAGGATTTTAGAAAATTCTAGGGAGTTCCAAAAATTTTCTCACAATGCTGTTTTTTGGACTTCTAACTTTTCAGATGTATAAAATCTTTATTTTTGAAGCTAGAGTGTTCAATTTTTTTTGGTTTGTGTGAAATTTATTTGTGAACTGCCTTCTCTCGCAGACGTCCATATATGTGACGTGGAACAAAGAAACCCACCGGATGACCGAAAAAATCGATTTTCAGGTTTTTATTGATTCTGAATAATGAAGATTTCCCCTTTGTCTTCCTTCGTCTTCCTTTTACTTTGTTCCGCTTTTTCTCGTAAACTCATCTTCGGTCATCCGGTGGGTTTCTTCGTTCCACATCACATATATCATTTTTTTAAATAGAAATAATTACTGTAAAATGGGGCTAAGTGGAACGCATTGGTCAAAGCGATACACCCGTGTTTTATGCAGCAAAAGCAATACCAAGTCATGAAATACCAGATTCCATGTGTCCAGCTTTACCCCACTCTGTCCCGTATAGCCCCGCTTTCACTATTGAAACTAATTTCAATCTGCTAGCCGCGGTTTCGAGTAGGAAGGCGACACTCGTGCAATTTATCGGTGGAAGTTCATCGTTTCTGTTAATTGAGAAACGAAGTGACCTGGAGCGAGTTCCGCCCACGTACATCCTAGGGAAACTACATTACATGAACATAAATCCAAGGATGGTTGGCGCGTGACTGTGGCATATAGTTGTCCCCATTCGTCTTGGAAGTCCTATGCCTCAACTATGAATGGACGATCTAGCGAAGGAAAGCAACGCAAACAGTTTTCCTCGACTGCGGACCTAATTTCTGACTAATATTTGAAAATCGAGAGTTACCTGTAGAGGCAGCTCACCTTTCCATTTTATTTAAACGTCATTATTATTTATATGGATCTCATGTATTTTCAAGGTTGGTACAAGTCCTTTTGAAAAACTTCTGGAAAAGCTGGAAAAAGTCATGGAATTTTAAGAAAAAGACTGGAATTTTTTTAGCGGCACCTCCTTTAAAGTTTTAATAATTATTGCTTCCTCATTAGAGTGGTCCAAATTTTTTTTTCTCGAATTTTCATACTTTCACCCCCCCCCCCCCAATTTGTCCGAATCCATAAAAAAATGCGTTTTTTTTAAAAATGATATTTAGAGATTTCGCAAGCCCCATGAAGTTTAACACGTATTTCCCATAAGAAAAAAATATGTTTTTGTAAATTTTATTCAGAATTGTTAATATCAGGTGAATCATGCTGAAACTCAACATTTCTCTTAACAATTTGCTGTAGAATACAAATCAATAATTACTTGTTAAATATCACCCACATAAGTCTGTTTTAAAGGGTCCCAAAAAAACCTCATAAGTGGAAAACTGGGTTCTGCGAGTTTTTGGCGCTAATTATTACTTTTTTGCGGTTTTTTTAATACAAGTTGTTTCTAATACATAAAATATTATTTTTTACTAATAATTAGACGTTTAAATAAATTGTTTAAGCAAATTTATTTCTGTTTATAGCAATTTTCTCTTAGAATAGAGTTAGAAAGTCGCGGTTTTTTCCGAATTTTTCAACTCGTTTTCAATCTTTCAGTTAGAGCGAGGCAATAATCAATTAAAGTTAACAGCAATTATTGTTTAAAAAATTTATTATTATTTATAACAATATTCTCTTAGAATAATACTAGTAAATTGCGGTTTTTTCTAAAATTTTCCACTTTTTGTCCACTTTTCGATTAAAGTAAGGTAATAATTATTTCAAGTTAACAAAAAATTGTTTAAACAATTTATTACTATTTTTAATAATATTCTCTTTGTATAATGCTAGACAGTTCCAGTTTTTTCTGAAATATTCAACTTTTTCTCCACTTTTCGCTTAGAGTGTGTCAATAATTAATGAGCTTAAACAAACATAATTGTCTAAACAAATTATTATTATTTATAACTATCTTCTCCTATAGTAATGCTATATATAGTTGTGGTTTTTGAAACTTTTAACTTTTTGTGCACTTTTCACCTGAGGTAATAATTAATGCAAGTTAACAAACATAATTATTCAAACAATTGATTATTGTTTACAACTATTTTTTCTTAGAGTAATGCTAGAAAGTTGCGCTTTTTCTGAAATATTCAGTTTTGCTTTGACTTTTTAGTTATGAACAAATAATAAATGAACATCAACAAGAATTTTTCAAATGGTATTCTATTTTTTTAAATTGAAGTATTTTTACTCTTTTTCTAATGTCTTAAAAACATTACATTAAACAAAGAGGCTATTTTACAGTAGAGATAAAAACAAAGGATGGAATAATTAGTAGTAGTTGGGAGAAGTGGGTCTGTAAATCACTTATTAAATTTTATAATGAATTACAACACGAAGTTATTTACAAAGCGTAAAAGAAAAATTTGGAATCACTCACATTTGACTGTCAGCCCCCTCCCTTTTTCCTACCCTGGAGAAAACATGTTGTCATCGATGATTATGTACATATATAGAGATTAAAAGGGCCTCAATCAAATAATTAATTGTATATGTTATAATCAATTAAATAATTAATTGATTATAACATAATAAATAATTATTTGATTGAGGCCTTCTTAATATCTATACATGTACATAATCATCGATGACATGTTTTTTCGAGGGTAGGAGAGGGGGGAGGGGTGATAGTGAAGTTAATTATGTTTGTTAACTTGCATTAATTATTACCTCACTAAGTGAAAAGTGAACCAAAAGTAAAAAACGTAACTATCTAGCATTACTATAGAAGAAGATAGTTATAAATAATCACGGTGTGCGTGAACGAACTTTAAATGGGGATGACAACTTTCTAGCATTACTATAGGAGAAGATATAGTTAAAAATAATAATAATTACCTCGCTCTAACTGAAAAGTTAAAAAAGTGTTGAAAAATTCGGAAAAAACCGCTACTATCTAGCATTAATATAGGAGAAGAAAGTTATAAACAATAATAATTTGTATCAACAATTATGTTTGCTAAATTGCATTAATTATTACCTCACTCTAAGTGAAAAGGGAACAAAAGGTTGAATACTTCAGAAAAAACCGCAAGATTTTATTATTGGACATTATTAAAAAAAAGTATTATTAAAAATAATAATAAATTGTTTAAACAATTGTTTCTGTTAACTTTAATTGATTATTGTTTTGCTCTAACTGAAAAGTTGAAAGCAAGTTGAAAAATTCGGAAAAAACCGCGACTTTCTATTTCTATTCTAAGACAAAATTGCTATAAATAATAAGAAATTGCTTAAACAATTTATGTTAACATCTAATTATCAGTAGAGTTTAATATTTTACGTATTAGAAACAATTTTTACTAAAAAAAAAAAAACGAAAAGAATAATGAGCGCCAAAAACTCGCAAAACCTAATTTTTCACTTATGGGGTTTTTTTGGGGCCCTGTAGAATAGACTTATGGGGGTGATATTTAAAAAGTAATTCTTGATTTGTATTCTATAGTAAATTTTGAAGTGAAATGTTGAGTTTCAACTTTATTCTTACTTAATATTGACGATTCTGAATAAAATTTACAAAAACGTCTTTTTTCTTATGGGAAATACTTCATGGGGCTTGCGGAACCACTAAATGTCAATTTTTTTCAAAAAAGAACGCATTTATTTGTTTATGGATTCGAACAAATTTGGGGGGTGAGAGCATGAAAATTCGAATAAAAATTTCCAATTTATTTTTGGATCACCCTATTTCTCATCAAGAAAGCTTTGTAACGATGAAAATTTTTGAATCTCATTTTTCAACATTTTTCGATCAAATTCAACCCCAGGAGTCCGAAAATTAGGTGTTTAAAAAGTGTTCGTGTGTGTGAACATGTGTATTTCCACAATACTTTTTTAAACATATCTTGCAAACTGCGAAACATTTGGAGGAATTTAACACAGTGTCCAAAATGTAGCAAGTTTTCAGCCGGATCAGATAAAAAGTAATATTTTGTTTTGATTTGATATTTTCCTCAAAAATCGTTTTAGGTGTTATTTTTTTTCTAATTTCGGTTATAGTTAAGAAAATTTGCTCTAGATTTGGTGGTTGTACTGAAATATACCTTTTTCTAAAAAAAAATTAAGGTTGATTCTCAGGACATTATTACAATACCCACAGAATATCCTGATCAGGATATCCTAAGGAGCGGAAATAAGGATATCCGAAGGAAGTCCCAGGATATCCTTTGGATTATTCCAAGATATTCCGATATTCCGCCGGGTTATCTTGAGGATATCCCATGGATATCCTTTTACTATGAGAATAGTAATATAACTTATGTAAAGCCTAAATATTGAGCATAAGAATATCCATTTGTAAAAATTTAAATTTTTGTAAAAATAATTTATTAATAAATTGTGTGAAATAATTTTTACAGTTAAATTTTCATTAACGCTGCTATACAATAGAATCAAGATAATTATTGCTTCCTTTATGAGGAAGCAAATTTATTTTTGTCCGACCCCCCCTGAAAACGCTCCTTTAGGTTCCTGCTTAGCCAGCGTGAATTTGCCAATTTCAGTCCGATGACGGTCAGCGGGCGTAAAATTTTAATGCAATTTTTTGATTATCAAAACACCGCCATTTAGAAAATGGCACCTGTTCCTAAAAGTTTCCCTAGCGAAAGCTTCGGATTGAAATTCATTTTGAACAAATCCGAAATTTTCCGAATCATTCCGAAATTTGTATGCGAACCAAACACTTTCATTCTGATCTAAGCCAAAGGAAGTTTTCAATCCGAATTAATCCGAAACCCATTCAAAATCAATCCGAAACTTTAATTCGAACTAATCCGTTCAATCAGAATTAATCCGAACTTTCAATCCGAATAAATCCGGTCAATCCGAGTGAATCCGAATTTTTCTGAATAATTCGGATAGACCGGATTAATTAGGATCCATTCGGCTTGAAAGTTCTGATTGACTGGATTCATTCGGATTGAAAGTTCGGATTGATTCGGATTGATCGGAATCATTCGGATTTAAAGTTCGGATTAATTCTGATTAATTCAGATTGACCGGATTTATTCGGATTGAAAACTTCCTTCGGATTAGATCGGAATGAAACTGTTTGGTTCGGATACAAATTCCGGAATGATTCGGAAAATTTCGGATTGGTTTAGAATGAATTTCAATCCAAAGCTTTCGCTAGGGTTGGGACAACATCTTTTTGCCAAAAAGCCAAAATCCCGAATGAGAAAAAATACCGAAATAGTATATTTTACTCCAAAATTAGTGAAATAAACATAGTACATTTTTAACGAATCCAATCTCGACGTCGCATTTTCAGAGGGAGCTGGACAAAAAATATCGTGTCCATCAAGGTCTAAAGGATATTTTACCTCCTTTACGCCCTTGATGCATAATATACTATTGATGACTCAATATGAGGAAGCACAGTGTTCATGAAATGAACACAATTAAGGGGACATACTCAAATTACGTACCAAACAAAGGAATAAATTTCATATCTCAATCTTCCTCAATCTTTCTTTAATTATATTTTTATCTCTGTCATATTGATTCTTTTGCTTGCTACGTTATTTATGTATGGCTCCTAAAATGTCCCAACGTGAATACACCCGAACTACTTAGAAGCGGCTTTTAGTCTTTTATCGAGGACTTTAAAACTGCAAATTGATAGGAATTGATTATTGAAAATGGGACAGTACCAGAATTTGTAGGCAAATTAGTTTGCGACCATCAGTAGAATATTGAATTGAACGGACTGGAATTTTTTCAAAATTACAGTACCTGTCACGAATATGAAACCACCTGTGAGATGCATAAGTTCTCCTAATTTTTATAATCTGCGAGATACCATTTTTTCCACAAAATAATACGAAAGCTATTGAAATTCTGCGTTAAATAAGCCCAAGGCGAAGTGATTTTGTCAATTCTGTAAGAAAATATTGCAAAAATAGTGCATTTTTTGATTTTTTCGAAAACTTCCAATAACTTCAGAAATAATTAACATTTTTCAATATTTCATTTCAATCATTCCAATCATTTTAAACATAAATCTTCCTAGAATTTTATGAATGCATGAAAAGAACTAATTTTTTTCTAGATTCTGCCAAAGCCTGAACTTGGAACAAAAGAGTTGTAGAATTTCAAACAAAGTGAGTACTCTAAAAAATAAATTTAATAAAATGTAGAAATTAATATTCCTATGAATTCTAATAAAATTTATTAAAATGTAATATAGACTGATTTTAAATATTTTTTATAAATAATTATAAGTTATTTAAATTTTAAATTCTGTGCCAAGTTCAGTCTTTGGCAAAATCGAGGGAAGAAATTAAAGAGTTCTCTTCATACACTCATGAAATATTATGGAGAATTACTTTAAAATGAGCCTAAGCACATGAAAAAGTGTTATTTATTTCGTAAGTTATTGGAAGTCTTAGAAAAATCGAATGATGAAATATTTTTGCAATATTTTCTTACAGAATTGACAAAATCATTTCACCTTGGGCTTACTTAACGCATAATTTCAATAGCTCTCGTATTATTTTGAAAAAAAAATTTTTCTTTGATTAAGAATGAACACTTATCAAAAAAATATAATTTTTCGATTATTAACAGTTCTTAGTCGTTCTTAGTCAAAGAAGCAGTTTTTAGTCAAAAGAAAAACTTTTATCTCATAGATTATAAAATGTAGGAGAACTTATGCATCTCACAAAAAACAGGTCGCATATTTGTGACCAGTCATAACTGATGTCACACCAATCAAAAAAACTGTTAGTTCCCCAATATTTCTGCTATTTAAAAAAATGAAATTATAAATTATTTAAATATAATATTTGTTCATGGTAGGTAAAAATAAACTCATTTGAAAATCCTCTATAAGATTCAACAATTTTCAAAATTCTGGACATATGCGAATTCTCTATTGGACTTCTGTTAGTAGCAACCAGTTTTATTTTTAATTCTTTTAAAAAACGTTGATTTTTAATTAAAATTAATTTGGAATTCATAATTCGGTGATGTGAAAATTGAGATTATTCTTGAATGAGAAGAGCAACAAACAAGACATGGATTTGCCATTAGACTATAATGGGTTAATCATATTGGAGTTTCCAAAATGATTTAAATATAAATCTATTGAATCTCGTAAAGTGCAGGTGTGAATAAATAACGTTTAACCACTCCATTGCACGCATCGGAAACGAAAATGCTTTTAGTTACCAGCGGACTGTTCTCACAATGTTCAATAATTGCATGATAGTAAAATCATGAATCAGTCTTTGAAGTGTCAATTTTGCTGAATTCGTGTGATATATTAATTTAACAAACCTTAAGTCCAACTTGGTATTTTCACGAATAAATGGGTCAGTGGTATGAAAACGTGGAGAATAGTTTTAATTTGACAAATTAGATTTTAATTTATTGCAATTAAATACACACATTTATCGCAGGAGAGTCAGTGACGAAATGGCAATTATTTTTAAGATTACAATAAATTTTCATGCAATCTTTTTTTATGAGGCGTTTTTAGGCTTCGTATCCTTGTTAGCGGCTTCTAAAGCGGTGATTACAGTCTGAGTAGTATTTATAAACTTGTCAAGTTTCTGTTCTAATTGAGTTGATCCTAGAGTAAGATTCTGGATCTCAGAGTAGAGCTTCTGATAATTCATTATATTATTCAAATCACTCATCATTGCTGCCAATTTTATTTGTATATCCTCTATCTGATTCGATCCTTTGCTGACTTGGCTTGCGAGGTTTTGAAGCACAGTTTGCGTCTGGGTACCTTGATTTGACATCTTGCTGTCGAGAGTTTGTTGGCCATTAACAAGATTAGTAATTTGAGTAAGAGCAGCTTGAGCTTGTGTGTCAGTTTCTAGTCCTAAGAGAGGTCCAAGTAAATCACCCACTATGCCAAGAAGTGCGAATCGACGTTTTCTTGAGTTTCCCGTTTTCGATGGTATTTTCAATGAACTTGTAAGATCCTTTTCAATTTTTTCAGCTAAATTCGCAAGGTCGTCAGAGAGAGTCCTTGATAAGGCGACCTTTCTTTTAAGGATGTCAGGTCGTATCTGGGAACTGCATACTTCAATATTATTTTTAATCACACAATTTTCTAACATCTGGGTCATCGTGATCATGAGCTGTTTATCAGGGAGATTGATTTGTGCTTGTTCAATGTCAGTAGCCATTTGCATGATGTTCCCAATAAGAGCAAGAGTTTTAGTTTCCATGGCGCAATGAGCCACCATAAGGCAATAGAGAGAGATGTACATATATCCTTGAATCTTGACCATTTTGGTGTAAGAAATTTTTAAACAGAGACACCGAGATAACACCGAGACTCCAATTCGCCAGTAACACTTGAATAACTTTGTGTAGTTATTAATTATATTAATAATAACTGAAACAATTATTTATAATAATCGTCCAATAATTTAACTCAGCCTGGTCCACGTTTCAGGTTTGGACTCACTTTCTGAAGTGACTTGTGGCATACTTTCCGGTTTCTTTTGTATTATCTTTTTAACGTTGAAAATTTATTGAGAGGTGCTATAATGATAAGTGCTACACGCATAGGCTTTGAACGTATTTGTATATGTTTTATGAAAATGTGTATGAATGTGAGAACCAGTATGAGTTTTTAAAAAATTAAGCTAAAGTTAAAGTTTTCCTTAGCAACTAAAGATAAGGTCGCTTATGTACGAGAATGAGAACCAGTATGAGTTTTAAACAAAATTCAGCTAAAGTTAAAGTTTTTTCTAGCAATTAAAGACAAGGCGAACAACACTGACCAATGGTTATTTTCTTGAAATGGAAATGATAAGTCTCATTTAAACCTTAAGGCAGGTAACAGAGTGCGACGTCACAAATTCTTTAAAGCGAACTTACTCATAAACTGATAATTCGAATGGATTTTCTATACCAGACAACCATTCGTCGTTATTTCCTTTATGGCTGTCTAGTATGGAAAATCTATTCGAATCATTAGTTTATGAGCAAGTTCGCTTTAAATAATTAGTCACCTGCCCTTAAATACAAATAACGGTAGTAATAAACTAGACATTTTAAAAGAAATATAATTTTTCTTTTATTTTTATTGTGCCCTGACTTGTTTTTGTGATTCTGAAACATTTCTTATATTGAGTACACCGTGAAGTGCAAAAGGTAACGTTAGGGTAAACAAAAAAAAACTTTAATAATAATGCCAAGTTAAAACTAAAGGGCATAAAATTCTAGAAAAAAAAATTGTAGAAGAAGAAATTAAGTAATTTATAAGTTTTCTCAAGTCTATTATGAACCATTATTGTAAGTCTTCGTAATAAGAAAGGGCATTTTATAAAAAGGCGTAAACGCCAGTTAGGTAATTTTTCAGGGGGTAAAAACGTTTTCAAAAATTGATTTTTCAATTTCAAACAAAAAACGAGCAAAAACTTTAGAGATATTTTAATGCTGAAGCAAAAGAAAAAAATCATCTAGTTCCTAAAAAGTACACAGAAAAGCTGTAATTTCGTGGACAACTTTGGACGGTGATTAATAATCGAATTTTTTTAAAGAAAAAAACGAAAAAGTATTTTCTACATATTTTATAAGCAAAAGGCATTAAAGAGGAAAAGATTTTTATTTTAGAAACAAATTAGAAAACTTTTTGCTATTATAATTTTGAAAATAATTTAAAAAGCAAGATATTTGAAAAATAATTCTGTTATAGGATGTGTAATGTGTAGGTGATTAAACAAAATTAATTTTTGTTACTATTAAACAACTAAAATAACCTATAATTATATATAATTACTGGGAAGGCTTGTGTTTCTCTATCTTGAAACGATAAGCGTTACGCAAGTGGCAGTAAGCTTTTAACATTTTAAAAGCGAATGATACTTTTTTGTAATTATCACCGTCACTATAACGATTCTTCACAAAATACTTTCAGAAAAATAGATATGTTCAAGCCTTACCTACCAGAAAATTACATGAAAATAAAAAATAAAAAAATAAATTATATTGAAAATTTTCTTTCCAAAGATGCAGTTTTAAAAAGAATACGAAAGTTTGGATAATCTTAAAAAACACAAAGCTAGTGGAAAGAAGTTAGAAGGCTTTCGTTGTGATACAATTTTCCAAGCTTAGATGTGTTTTTTTAAATAAAGAAATTATATTAATAAATTTTTATTATTATTTTAGTTTTCAATTTCAAGTTTTGAAAGAATATTTTTGTACACAGTTTCTTTTTTTTCAAACACTTGACAAGCTATGTGAAAATAGAACCGGTATTGTAATATTGAACGTGATAAGTCACGCTAGGTTGCGTAAAACGTTTAGGTAATTATAGACTATTATTTCAAATAATCCGGGGGATCAATTCTATAAGAAAAGGCTTTCAAAGTAGAACCGATGTAATACGGGATGAAAATGGCAACTTAGTAG
>JBAGKK010039929.1:0-10569 GCA_037177015.1 Euceroptres primus | reverse complement strand
AGGGGGAAAAAACGAAGAGTTCTTTGAAAAAAGGGTTTAGAATATATTTTTTTCTCTCACTCTGCCACACGACGATGCAATAGATTTATCTCACTAGGCAGGCGAAGAATATCGCTTGGCAAGCGAGAAAGATGCGAAAGTAAGATGAACGTATTGCATCGAAATGTGGAAGACTGAGAGAAATAGATATTTTTGACTTGCAAAGCTTCCTCAATGAGAAAGCAATACATTAGAGAAGACAAAAATTAATAAAATTATTAAAAACCTTACGGGACACATGTGTACAGAAATGTTATAAATGTTAAATTTACGTCCATCAACGCTTGACGCTTGTTGTGATGTACATAACAGATATATATGAAATTAACTTACCCCGTTTTACAAGAATTTTGCTTCTCTTACGTCTTCCTCCTTTTTTACTCCAAAAGTGTAGTTGCACTCACGTTTATTTCACTTAAAATGCCACTTTTCTTTCTGCCACTACACCAAAAGTTTCATACAATCACTGAAAATATTTGGCATTAGTCGCCTGACGCCATGACTACATTAGCCCCACTCTCTTCGTTCTGCTTCAATCACCTTGGTTACAGGACATGCGCGCTTCACTCGGGTGCGCCTGCTACAGCTGCGCATCAACGTTCCATACTTGTATGGAAGTTTTACCGTACAGATGTATGGAAATCTCGAAAGGTATTGAAAATCTTCAAGCAACCATCGGAAAATTTCCATTCTGGTATGGGATATTCGAAAGTATGGAAAAATTTCCATATTTTTGTATGGGAAATTTACAATTATTTCTTACAGTGTACTAACAATTATTTAAATTTACTAGCAATTAGTCAATTATAACTAATTGGTGAAGCAGGCAGACAAACAATAATTTTCCGAATTTCAATTTTAATATATTCCTCAGTTGCCTCGGACTAATTATCGATAAGATCCAAGCGGTTCGATAGCTCAGATGATTAGTGCGTGCGCTAGGTTTAGGTTTTTAGGTAGTTTAAGGTAGGGTTCAAATCCCCAGCGGATGCGATTTTTCAAAGCGTTTGAGCGTGCGATTATATGTATAAGTGACCCTGTGGGCAATTGTGTAATTTCAAATATGAATTAAGTGCAGTGATAATATATAAAACAATTTTTTTGCAAATTAATTATTATATTGCAATAGATATTTGTGACATTTTGTACTAATGCCAGTACCGCGCCAGTACATACTTTCGATACAGGCATATTACCATTTCCAGTACCGCCCCAGTACCGACAGACAACTCTCAGCCGAGTGACATTTCGTACTAATGCCAGTACCCAGCTGTTTGCCATCCGGTAATATGCCAGCACCACGCCAGTATCGACATCCGCCTGGCGGTACTGGCGCGGTACTAAGCCAGTTGTAAATTTCCACCTGGGTATTTGGAAAGTTTCTTTCAATTTTTCGAATTCATTGTAATAATATCGTTCTTAATTCGCTTTTCAATTTTGATATAATGAATACCAATTTCTCGTAGACTTCAAACTAGTTAATGTAATATCTACCCCAAAAAACATTCCAAATGTAAATTTGGGAAGGTGAGGAAAAAGGGTTTACCCCAAAAAGCGTTCGCCTTTACAAATGTTCGTTCCATAGGAAAACTAACAAAAAAGAAGCAAATATCCCGCATGCGCTCAAGTGAGGCTACCTTTGCGGAACAAAAATTCGCTGTAGGTCACTCTAAACTTGGCCATTTCGAGTCACTCACCTTCCCGCTTTTTTTACTTTTAATTGCTATATTTATATCAAAATTGTAACGAGACCTGTCAATTTAAGAAGGCTCCACCCCTTTTTTCCCTTTGCTCTCCTACCCCTTGCTCTTTACGGATTTTCTTATATAAACAACGTAACTTTTTTTGGAAGCGCTACCTCTTACCGCTCCGTGCTTTTTCATTATTCTAAACAAATAGTATTTTCGCGGCAGCTAGTCTGACATCAGTAATTTTTAAATAATAGAGGTACCTCAGGAGGATTGCCGGAAGTGATTCGAATGGTCAGAAATGAAATTTAAAATTTTTTGGGTACTTTGATAGTTTGAAAATTGTCAGTTTTGACATATATCTGGACATTCTTTTTGCAACCACCCCTAGATCTAACTTGAAAGCTTGTGGATAACAGGGGTGCCTTAAGAGGGTTGTCGGAAGTGATGCTAATAGTCAGAAATGCAATTTGGAATTTTTTGGGACTTTGATTCTTTAAAAATTGTTATTTTGGACATTTTTCTAGAAATTATTTTTTAAACCACCCTTAGGTCTAATCTGAAAATTTGTGGATAATAGGGGTGCCTCAGGAGGACAGTAGAAAGTGATGCCAATAATCACAAATGCAATTTAAAATTTTTTTAGGACTTTTATTCATTGAAAATTGCCATTCTTGACATTTTTCTGGAAATTCTTTTTGAAACCACCCCTAGGTTTAATTTGAAAACTTGTTGCTAATAGGGGTGCCTCAGAGGGTTGTCGGAAGTGATGTCATTAGTTTCAAATGCAATTAAAAATTTTTTAGGACTTTGATACATTAAAAATGGTTACTTTTGACAATTTTCTGGAAATTCTTTTTGAAACCACCCGTAGGTTTAATTTTAAAACTTGTGGATAATAGGGGTGCCTCAGGAGAGTTCTTGGAAGTGATGTCAATAATCACAAATGCAATTTAAAATTTGTTTGGGACTTTGATATTTTAAAAATTATCATTTTTGACATTTATCTGGAAATTCTTTTTGAAACCACCCCTAGGTTTAATTTCAAAACTTGTGGATAATAGGGGTGCCTCAGGAGAGTTCTCGGAAGTGATGTCAATAATCACAAATGCAATTTAAAATTTGTTTGGGACTTTGATACTTTGAAAATTATCATTTTTGACATTTATCTGGAAATTCTTTTTGAAACCACCCCTAGGTCTAATTTTAAAACTTGTTACTAATAGGGGTGCCTCAGGAGGGTTGTCGGAAGTGATACCAATTGTCAGAAATGCAATTTGATATTTTTTGGGACTTTGATACTTTGAAAATTGCCATTTTTGACATTTCTCTGGAAATTCTTTTTGAAACCAAACCTAGGTCTAATATGAAAGTTTGTGGATAATAGGGGTATCTCAGGAGGGATGTCGGAAGTGATGTCAATAATCACAAATGCAATTTAAAATTTTTTTGGGAATTTGATAGTTTGAAAATTGTCAGTTTTGAAATTTATCTGGACATTCTTTTCGAAACCACCCCTAGGTATAATTTGGAAACTGGTGTATAATATGGGTGCCTGAGGAGGGTTGTCGGAAGTGATTTCAAAAGTCTCAAATGCAATTTCAAATTTTTTTGGACTTTGATACTTTAAAAATTGTTATTTTGTACATTTTTCTGGAAATTCTTTTTGAAACCACCCCAGGGTATAATTTGGAAAATTGGTGGATAATATGGGTGCCTGAGGAGGGTTGTCGGAAGTGATGCCAATAGTCAGAAATGTAATTTGAAATTTTTTGGTTCTTTGATTCTGTGAAAATTGTCATTTTTGACATTTATCTGGAAATTTTTTTTTAAACCACCTCTAGGTCTAATTTTAAAACTTGTGGATAATAGAGGTACCTCAGGAGAGTTGTCGGAAGTGATGTCAATAGTTACAAATGCAATTTAAAATTTTTTGGGTACTTCGATACTTTGAAAATTCTCATTTTTATCATTTATCTGGAAATTTATTTTGAAACTACCCCAAGGTCTAATTTGAAAGCTTGTGGATAATAGGGGTGCCTCAGGAGGTTTGTCGGAAGTGATGCGAATAGTCAGAAATACAATTTGAAATTTTGTGGGACTTTGATACTTTGAAAATTGTTATTTTATACATTTTTCTGGAAATTCTTCCTGAAACCACCCCTAGGCCTAATTTGAATACTTGTCGATAATAGGGTGATCTCAGGAATGTTGCGGGTGTAGAAACGGTAGTTTCATATGCAATGTAAGTTGCAAATATCATGGAGCAGGTTGGTAGTTTGGCGCTTCACATTGTGGAGTTTCCATAAAAGCTGCAATAGGGGAAACCAACCCTGCCGTCCTGGTGAAGAAACTGTACAATTGCATTTGAAACGAACCGGAATATTCAATGAAACGCGATTGCATCTTTACCTGTTAACGTATGAGTGTTTTTGAAAAAAAAAGTTATGTTCTTGAATAAATCGGACATGCTTTATTCATTAAAAGAAAAAAAAATGGCGAATTCCAATTATTTATACGCAAAACTGTAGATATGCTTGATATTTTAATGCACAAACTCGCCAAAAATCCTTACTAATAAACACATTTGCACAGATGTGCTGCCGAATACAGGAATCAGCCCTCAAGAACCTCCGAGTTTCCTGCTGGAGAAACTTAACAACTACAAATTTTCCAAAAATTGATAAAAAAATAAAATTATGATGTAATTATTAAGTTCTTATTAAATTACAATTAATTGTTAAGTTTTGTATTTCAGATAATTAATAATTATTATATTATTAATCAACTGGAATTATTTTTGCTTGACAAATAAAAAATGCAGATGTGCTATTGAAAGGAAGGATGGATGGTTCAAAGTTACCCTGGAATCTGGGTGAAGAAACTTAACATGTACTTGTGCTATTCGATTTCAGGAAATCGGACTGCAGAACGACCGAGGATCTTCATGAGCAAAACACACCTACGCAGATGTGTTTTTTTTTATCAGGAACTGACGGCTCAGACCAGTCCCAAATCCTGGAATTCTTGTAGATATGCTAGACTTTCTGCAGATGTATTGTTTCTTTATCAGAAATTCTCGGAAATCGCTGCAGATATGCTAATTGAGGCCTAATTATCTCGACATTTAATTACAATTTTTAATAATGATTAGCATAGTTAAATTCGTCTTTTTATTACGAATCCAACCATATAAAAAACTCATTTTTGATAAAAATGCAGTTGTACAGTTCCTTCATCAGGGCTGCAGACCCAACAGCAGATAATGATTAACAGCAGATAATCCTTATTAACTAGAAAACTAGCCAAGAATCTTGATTGGTTCTTTTGGTATACAATTTCAGCAATGATAATGCCTTGTCAGACAAATTTTCATTACAAAAGTATCATTAATTATTGTGTGAAAGCAAAAACTTAATTTTTAGCATTAAAAAAAAATTTACCTTTTTTTTATTCATGATTTTCATCTAAATGAAATTTTTCTGAGCCATGGTTTTACATTATAATCAAAACTCGAAGGTTAAGGAACAATATGTATATAGTAAAAAGTGTTGATTTTTATTATTTATAAGTATTTCAGGACTTTTTATTTGACATTCCATTTTCCAACAGTAGATAATCGTGATATTTCGCTGACGCAATTGGTAGCAACTGCGATGATCTCGAGCTGTAGTAATTGAGTGATGCTGAACACGAAATGTCACATTTGTGTAGAGGTTTAGCGTGGTTAGGTTTTTAAACATTTGAAAAGTATTTATGTTTATTAAATAATTTTATCCACTCGGAAATATATCATTGGCAAATTGTAATATAAGAATAATTATTAATAGTAAGCAGGGTATGTCGAAAAATTATATTATTGTGTGTAAAGATATCTATAAATTATTATTATTATTATTGTTATACAAACTGAATACATTTTTTGCAAGAACTTTAATTTTGTTAATTCTGAGTAGATCCATTGGTAAATTAATGTAGAAAACACTTCTAATCAAAAATATGAAATTACTATTGATTGAAATATGATAAAAACGTTTTTTAAAGTTATTAAGAATAATCAACTGAAAATAAAATTCATTAAAAATTTTTCGTAATATTTAAAAAATTATCAACAGGTCAATTCATATTTTGTACTAAATTGTGAGAATACATTGATTTTGGAGAAAATTAATTTAAGTTTTTTGATTGGTTGTAAACATTTTCTGTAAAAAAATTTGCAATTATTTTAAATGAAGATAAAACTATAGAATGACATCTAATACTTTTTCCTTTAAATTTGTATATTAATTATTTTATTTAATATTTAAATTTAATTATCATTTTCAAGGCCATGTAAGAATTAACTTAGAATAAATTTTACCGACAATTTTTTTGCGATCCTTCTATCCAGATTAAATAAGATATTGAATTGAAAATTTGAGTAATTTAATAAAAGACTAAGGAAGGTTTATCAAATGCTAAATGTTTATAAATAATACAATTTTTTTTTGAATTTTTTTTTGTAATAATAAATATTTTGCAGTTGATAGACCTTCCTTAGTGCCTTTTATTTAATTATCCAAATTTTCAACATGATATTTCATTTCATGTGGATAGGCGCGATAGTAAAAAATTTTTCGTAAAATTATTTTGCGGTTAGTAATTTCCTGAAAAAACTGTACAAGTTGTGTCTATTCACTAGATTTCAAAAACTTCGTGCTTTTCCGCTATCACATGCATGCTAGGTTGGGTTATGAACTTCCTTGTATCCCGTACCAACCTCACGAAATTTGATAGATGAGAAAGTGTCAAAATTTTAGTTGCTGTGATTTTTCGTAAAATAAATATAGTTTCAACTACCTTTTAATCAGCAAACTTATTTTAAGTAAAACTATACTGTACCAGATGGTACAGACGTGGTGGGACACTTCCACTTGTGCGAAAACGTGACAATAAGAAAAGTATTATAGATGTTTAAAGGCAACAACCTAAGCTTTCTTATAGATAAAAAGAAAAGAAAAAGAATACCCTAAATTCGAGAAAAAGTCAAATTTATTTTGGATTTTGATTTTTGAAGGTCAAATACTCATTTTTCCAAAATATGCGTACGATCAATAGAAAAGGCGTGAAAAACCCTATCGAAATTGTACAGGCAAAAAATTGATTTTATTGATATTAACAGAGGTAGAAATCATCGAAACAGATGGTCCCCGTACAAAACTAAAAAAATACACCCCTTCCCTATCAGTAAATATGTATCCCAACGACAAAATTTTTTTCCTATAAACTACCATCTAATAGGACTACACTTTACCTAAGTTTGAGCCCGATCGATTTTTGGGTTGGGGCAGTTGAGATATAATGCCCCATATGTGATGAAATTCGAGGTTACACACTATGACAATTGAACGCGATCGACAAATCTTGTACTTTTGGTGTCCCAAAAATTTCTATTGCACGACTAAATATTTTTTATGATTACTCGGCAATTAGTTGATATTTATTTATGTTCTTGGTCTACATTTAAAGAATAGGATTTGCTCTTGATTTTATGATTTTGCCAAATTGCTGGGAACAGTTTTCTAAATTTGGCGTAGAGTTCAACGTAAGAGTTGAAAATGATAATTTTGCTGAAAAAACTTCTGACTTTGAAGTAAAATATTTTTCGACTCGTATATTAAAATGATTTAAATATTCGCGCATCCGACGCAAAATTTTCTAAACTTTCAAACGGTTTATGTTTAAAAATCTTACATTTAATTTTTACACAGGCCTTTAAAGTGAAGCATGCTTTTTCAAACGGACAATCCAAATGTACCCAAACTTTCTGTCAATAGTGTACCCAGATTATTTTAAATGCGCTCTGGGTATCAGACGGACTGAGGAAAGTCCGAGAATCTCTGATGGCGGCGTATTGTTCACAAGGTTTATTGTAATATTATGACAGCTTTACGCTTCACAGAAAAAAAATTATAAGTTTGAAGGAAAATGAAAAGAAGTAATTATGAACATGTATATAACAAGTTTTGTCAATCTACTAAATGAATGTGTAATCAAAAATTAGAAATTAAAAAAATTCTATTTCATTAGTTCCCGATGAATTCGATAAAAAAATTCTTTCTCGCGAATTCAATTGAAAAGTTCGATAATCGAATTTATTTTATTCCTAAAATATAGAAATCATCATTACTTCCATTTTTTACAAAAATGAATTTCACAACTTTTATTCACATATTCTTCAAATCAGTTTGTAATTTTTTTACGATAAAATAGATGAAAGAAAAAAGTAAAAAGGTACTCGCAATCTCGCAACCTACGCAAATGGTAATTCAGAAATCTTCTAACTAAAAAGGTACATTTTCTGGCGTAAACATTTTTTTATTATTTACATGTTACTGTTAATGTCTGTTTTTGATCTTTGTAATTTGTTGCGAATTTAAATCACTCGCGGTATTTTTAATTAATAAAAACACGAACAAGAACTTGTATGTTGAATACATATATTTTAAGTTATATGAATAAAGATGTACACATACAAGTAAAATATAAAATGGACTGTATAAATTTGTTAAGTTTCTATGAAATGAAATACAAGTGAAGTTTTGAAGGAAGACGAGTTCGGTACAACGACGAAAATATTAGTGAGTGACTGTCGATGACGAAGCAAAAGGAAGAGTGCGAAAAATGGAAAATTTGGTAAAGTGGGAGAATTGATGACGTTGAGGGCCTTGATTGGTCGAGGAAGTGCGAGGTATGAGGCGTAGGCGTGTAATGGAAATCATGGAGTAGTGAGAGATGGGGGTGAGGCCCTTTATTTAATGGGTCTTTCCAAAATTTAGGAATTTGCTCAACAGCTGAAAGTACATCATAAATTTCCTATGATTAAATTTGTTGTCAAAGTCGAAGGTCTGTACAATTTTATTGTGAGATTTTCGAAGAGTTTAAAGGCTATAGCTAAATTGCCCTTGCAAGACCCTTCTTGCATCTGTTAATGAATAGAGATGCGAAAGATAGTAAATTTACAGAGGTGTACAAAGAACGCTATAAAGTGCCGAAACGTGCCAAAACTCGAGAAGAGAAGATTAAAAACAAATTATGAGTTTAGGAGCGAATAAAAATTTAACGGATATAAAATTGATAGAAAGTATATAAAACAAAAATAACTTTGGGTGTTGCGATGCAACAATGCCTCTGAAACTTGATTTTCCAATTATTTTATGTTGCTGATTACAAACCTTCACTAAAAAATTATATTTTTGGTTTCTGAAGGTTTTTTAGGCTACTGAATCCAATTGTGAACTCAAAGTTTTTTAGTCTTTAAAATTGTAAATGACGGATTAATTAAAGTCGAAATTGTCGTGGATGTACTCTGAAAGACCCACGGAACCATTTTAAAAATATAAAGGGGAATGAGTATTTTTTTTAACATTGAGGACTTTGATTTTTGTTTAACATTGAACAGTAAATTTAGATGATTTCAAACTTTGAAATGTTTCCAATTTTGAGCTCTTATAAAATGAAATACTTATTCAAACTTTAGTGGACATATTACTTAACTTTTCAAGTTGGACCCCATGCAATTAAAAATATTATTTTACTAAAATTACACTAATTTTGCTTTGTAACATTTCCAGCCTGCACAATCGCAAATTATAATCTATGAAGCCTTCCTTTAGAACTTTGCGCGAACCGGGCCTGAACTATGCGTTTTACGCACCTGACTTTACAGATTCGGGACCGGAGTTTACTAATCACAGAAAAATATTTACTGTAGCAGTAAAACAGATTGAATTAAAACGTCACTGTTAGAAATGATCGTAATTTTTATATACAGGACGTATATTAAATTTCAAACACTTTAGTGTATGAAATTTAAATTATTATAAGTGTATCTTAAATTTAAAATTTATATGAAGTTTAGGATACTACTTTAATACTAAGATACTACTAGTATTCAAGATCTCATCAAATTCACATAATTCAATTTTACATGAATTATAAATAATTCTAGCAATAAATTAGGTTATATATATTAAAGTAAGATATTTTCTTCTAATTAAATATAACTTAAGTTGAATTTAATTTACAGAAGTATAATTAATTGAAGATTTAAAATTCCTAACCTAAAAGCACTACACGCTTAATAAAATTCTTGTATTTAGAGATATTTTTGGAAAAAGTTGACTCCTATAAGTCACTATTTTATTATAAAGAATAAATAAATCGAGAAATTATGGACAATCATTTTGATTTATAATATTTTTGTAAGATTTAAGAAATAAAAAGCCTTTATGGATTGGCGCAATCAGTATTATCGACCAGCTGGCGGGCTGTATATTAAATTTAGGATACACATGTATCTTAAATTTCAATAGCAGTGCTGCATATTTGCTTCACATACTTGTATCTTAAATCTACTATAGATTTTTCTAACAGTGGTCCTTTGAAACATCTCCTCTAAAGAGCTATTATGTTCATTTTGAGTTACACTCTAAAAACTGACCGATTTCATTGGGACCGGATTTTACTCCGCAGGAGCCGAGTTGCCTCCCGCGGTCAAAATTGGTTCAGGTAGATGTCTGAATTTCCTCCAACAACACCCCAAGCCCCTTTCTTCCTTCTCTGCTTCTTGACCCCCTCCCGTACTACATTACTAGATTTTACCGTCTATCCCCACTTTTCGCAGACTGACTCGACTGACTCACAGTGTGCTGGGCGCTGTTTATAGTATGTACTCTATAATAATTAATTAACAATCATTAAGGACGTTGGTTAAACGACTTAGGAAATGGCCGCATGGCTAGGAAATTTTTCTAAGTCCAAACCCCCAATAAACCCGTCACTGAGGGGCACCTATTTAATG
>JBAGKK010039918.1:0-10570 GCA_037177015.1 Euceroptres primus | reverse complement strand
TAAAACGGCTTATTACACACCCACTAATATGGGTGTGTTAAAAACGCATTTTATGCACACTGTGTCAAAAAATATCGTATGCAACTTGTGCGTACGGTTTTACGTACATGTTGCATAATATACTATTTACATTCTCATCATCATATAAGAAGGTATTAGTTTTATTTTATCTCAAAATAAAGTTAGAGAAAAAAACAAAAAAAATCTTATCTTCAGAAAATATATTTGAAATGCAAAATTAGAATTAAATTAATGAAAGCTTGAAATTTATTTTCCAGTCGACGTTGGTCTGGGGACGATGATGACGAGGATGTTCCTGGAGGTCACGTGACAACGGAGCATCCCCTGGTCGAAGCCTCAATTCCTCTGGTATCTCACTCGCATCTCCAGGAAGCAACCAGTGTGGCGCCTGCTGTAGTGATTAACGCCACCGGAAGTCAGTCTCATCGTATCAACGCTCCAAATCAACAGGAAAGCGTATTGCAAAAGTTCCGGAAAAGCTTCTCGCTGAGATTTCACAAAAAGGGTAGCAAAGAAAGCACCGAGGGTGAATGTCCACCCGATTGTAACGAGGGATCTGTAAACCTCGAGGAAGATGATGACCGACACTTGGCACCAACCTCTGATCAACCCTCTCAGCACAAAGAGGATTCCGGAAATGATCAAAGGTTCAGGTCAGTCATCTTTTCTCTCCAACATTTAATTCCTAATTGAAACCACCTCTGAAAAAATCTTATTATAAATTCCAATTCCCTGATAATTATTCTTAGAAGCTCCAAAATTGAAAATCCCTCTTTTGCAGGTTTGGACCTCTTGTTTGGAGAAGCAGCAAAGAACGAAAAAAGGGGAGCAAGGCAGCGAGGAATGCAAAGTGCAACAGCGGCGACAGTGGCATTCAAATTGAGGTAATAAAATTAGCTTTGCCACGAGTTTAATCTCTAATTTCGTAGGGAATGCTTTGAGTTTCTTTGCAAGTTTTCTTGAATTCCCCTTGCTTTCCTCGAGAACTATTTTAAATTCTTTATCTTATTGGATAGAAATTATATCTCACATAATTGGATATAAAGTTAAAGATATAAAATGAAGGAATAAGAATGAAGTGAAAATAAAAATTGGAGTTAAAATTGAAATTGGAGCAGTATATGGACGAAGCTCTGTGTCTCGTAGATGGTATCTGGTGGTGCGTTGACTGGGGGCAGTGTTGGTGGAATTATGGGAGGTGGTGACAGCTCAGAGTCTCATGACACCGATGTCCCTGATGAAACGGACAGCCCTCCAGCCGCGCGAAGGCGAGTCGCCGATAAATCACGACCCCAGTCCGAGCTCATTAACCAGATACTACTAGACAAATTGAAGGTAAAACATGCTAACTATGTCAAGTTCAAGCACTTTGACAAAAATGGGACTTTTGTAGATTTTAGATTTTTGGACATTGTCATGACATCTCGTGGCCCTAGGTTCCAGGACCACAAGGTGTCACTTTGGTTCTAGGGCCTAGAACCAAAGGGTTCTATCCCGAATTTTAAAAGTCACTTGACTCTCACTTGTTTTCTATGACTTCACATAAAAAATTAATGAGAAATCAAGTGACAGTTAAAATTCGAGATGGAACCCTTTGGTTTTGGGGCCACGACCTGTTGATATTTCAACATAATTCACCCTTCTTGGTGCAATTTATCACTTTTGAAATCTTTTAAAATCAATCAAAAATCCCACTTTAATCTCATCAGCTTCTTATCATCACTGCTTTCAAAAATACCTTCCTCACTGTTCGTAGAAATTAGTTTTGAATGGTAGTTATTTTCAAATCTTATTATAAACACTTTCAGTCTTCACAGCGCCAAATGCGCTTTAAAAAAGGGGGAAATAGGGTGATTTTTTTACAAAAATAGGGGGAAAATAGGGGATTATATTAAATAAAACCTTTACGTTTCTGCGCGAGGCAAAAAGGCACGATCCTTTTATCATAAATGTTACATTAGAGTTTATTCAGCTCTATATTAAATGTACCATTCAGTTCACCAATTATAATTAGAACTTTTTCACATTTTTCATTATGTATTCAGTTTTGAATGTCTATTCCCTAATTTAGAAAACGTTCAATTTTTAATACGAAATTTAAAATTGCATAGACCAAATCGATTTAAAATCAGGCAGGCAGTGCAACTTCGTCACAGAATCGGTTGTCTATGAAATTTGTTGTTTTTCTAAGGAAATAAGACACGTATGAAAAAAACGTTTTTTGAAAACGACCTTTTCAAAACACGTTTTGAAAAAAACACATTTTCGCGAAGTTATGAGTGTTTGAATTTTAAGTTTCTTTTTATAAAAAACACATTTTTCTTTGAACTTTTATAACTTTAGACTCAATTAAGATTAAAGACTCAAGAGTTTAGACTCAATTAAGAGTTTTCTTTCCTGATTATGGTGAGGTTTATTGGCCTCTTTCAAAATCCGCCAGAAAACTAAAAAAATATTCAAAATTCGCAAAATGGCGACGTTTTTTCTGAAAAAATTAAAAGATGATTTTCTCAAAAACCTCACCTTGTTTATTGCCCAAATTTTTTTGCTATCTTGGTACTTATATGATGAAGAAAATAAATAAGATTCATGCGGGTTAAACTACTTTTGTAAACAGGAGATTTTTTTTTAATAAAATCGAATATTCGAATTTTCTTACAACTGAAGGCACATACGAAAAAATATCAACAAGAAAGTTTGATGCTTTAAAAAAGTTCTACGCAAAAAACCTCTTACTCTTTTACGATATCTTGCATCGTTTTTGAGAAAAATTCGAAAATGTATTTTTGTAAAAATAAAAATTTTCCTGTTTTGGCCAACATAAAACTCACTGGATGGTTTCCTGATGTAAACATGAACTTTAAAAAAATATTTAACAAAATTAAAACGATGGGTTTCTCGATGAAATCGCCATTTTATGTTTGCAGAATTCAATTTAAAAAATAAGGTCGATTATATTGAAAAGCCAATCTTTTTAATTTTTTCAAATATTTTTTCAAAATTTATGGTTATATAAGGAATCTAACCAGCAATGTTGGCTACATCATTTTTGAGTCCAGGACAATTTCTGCTTTTACAAAATCATATTTTCGGATTTTTCTCACAAACGATACAAGATATAAAAGAGTAAGAGGTCTTTTATGTAGAACTTTTTTGAAGCACTAAAATTTTTTGTTGTATTTCTAATTTTATTGTATATAGTAGTCAATAAGTTTGAAAAGGAAAATCGAATGTATTGATAAGAAAACAACAATTTTTAGTACTCATTTAATTTTCATTGTGTGCTTTCAACGAGTTGCAGCACAGTGGGAAAAGAGTACATTTTTTGGTTCAAAATAACGTACAGCCCACAAATATTGACCGATTTGGACGTAAAAAATTTTTAAAAAAGCTGATAAAATTTTCCAGAGAACTGTCGAGCCTGATTTTTTATTTAGTCCTTCGATTTTTTTATAAAGAAACAAATATGACAAGAAAAATGGCCATTTTTTCTATTCAACGTTCCCGGTGCTCGTCAATAATAGGAAAATTGTTGCAATCGCCTACGTTTCATAAAGTAACATTAGTTAAAGATGTTCCATCCTGATATAATAATCAAAAAAAATTTTTATAAACAAATTATTTGTTGAAATTGTGTTTTCTATAATTTTCAATAATTTTAAGTTTTTTAAAGTTATATTGCAAGAAATTTGCATGGAAACAATATTTTAATGGAGAAAATTTCTCTGATGATTATTTTTGTTATTAATAAAACAAATTTAATAAACAAATGCATTATTCAGGCACTTATGGACAGAAAAATTCGTTTTTTTTCGATGTCAGTTCTTTTAATAGGAACTTCATAATAATTTAAGCGACGTTCATAATTAGTTGATAAATTTTATGTTTTTTTAAACAAATTTAATAAACAAAAGAATTATTCGGACATCTGTGGACGGAAAAAATTTGTTTTTTTCGATGTCAGTCCTTTTAATTAGGAACTTCATGATAATTTCAGAAACATTCATAATTAGTTGATAAATTTTATGATTTTTTAAAACAAATTCAAACAAATGCATTATTCAGGCATTTGTCGGCAGAAAAATTCGTTTTTTTCCATGTCAGCTCTTTTAATTAGGAACTTCATGATAATTTCAACAAAATTCATAAATTGTTGATAAATTTTATGATTTTTGAAAACAAATTTAATAAACAAATGCATTATTTGGGCATTTGTCGACGAAAAAATTTGTTCTTTTCAATGTCAGTCCTTCCAATTGGGAAGTCCATGATAATTTCAGCGACATTCATAATTAGTTGATAAATTTTATGATTTATTAAAACAAATTTAATAAACAAATGCAGTATTCGGGCATCTCTAGACAATAAAATTCTTTTTTTTTCAATGTGTCTTTTTAGTAGGCTGCATCTTAATACATAATTCAACTTGGATTGCTCTATTCATTTTTTTGTCATACAATTTATCAAATAACCATGAATATTGCTGAAATTATCATGGAGTTCCAAATTTTAAGCACTGACATTGAAAAAACAAATTTTTTCATCGACAAATGCCCAAATAATGCATTTATTTATTAAATTTGTATAAGAAATCATGCAATTTATCAACTAAGTGTTGATGAAATTACCACGGAATTCCCAATTAAAAGGACTAACATTTTTAAAAAAACGAATTCTTTTGTCGAAAAATGCCCGAATAATGCATTTTAAATTAAAATTGTTTAAAAAAACATAAAATTTATCAACCAATCATGAATGTTGCTGAAATTATCGTTAAATTCCCAATTAAAAGGACTGACATTAAAAAAGACTAGTTTTTCCGTCGAAAAATGCCCGAATAGTGCATTTGTTTATTAAATTTCTTTAAAAAAATCATAAAATTTATCAACTATTTATGAATGTTACTGAAATTATTATGAAGTTCCTAATTAAAAGGACTGACATAGAAAAAAACGAATTTTTCCGTCGACAAATGCCCGAATAATGCATTTGTTTATTAAATTTGTTTATAATATTAACAAACGTAATCTTAAGAGAAATTTTCTCCACTATGATATTGCTTTCATCCAAATGTCTTACAATATAACTTAAAAAACCGTAAAATTATTGAAAATTATAGAAAACACACTTTTAACAAATAATTTGTTTAGAAAAAACTTTTTTGTTTATTATATCAGGATGGAACATCTTTAACTAATTTTACTCTATGAACTGTAGGCGTTTGCAACAATTGTCCTATTATTGACGAGCACCGGGAACGTCAACTAGAAAAAATGTCCATTTTTTCATCATATTTGTTTATTGATAAAAAAAAATTGAAAAACTAAATTAAGAATCAGGCTCAAAAACTCTCTGGAAAATTTTATCAGCTTTTTTTCAATTTTTTTACGTCCAAATCGGTCAATATTTTGAACCAAAAAAGTCATTTTTTCCCAGGCGGTCGCACTCGATTACCCGAGCGCAGACGCTCTTGTGTACGCGCGAGAACCAACTCGAAGTAAAACAATCATAGTTTTTTCTATTTATTTCGAAAAACTACAAGAGCTACAACTTTTTTCGTGCGGAAAAAAAGACGCGCAATTATGCTTCCTATGTGTTTTAAAAATTGAAATTCGAAATATTTTTTACAAGCTCTCAGAGCATAGTGGTTCAGAATTAGATTTTTGCGGACAAATCAGTCTATGAGTCACAATTTTGATCTGATTTAGACTTTTTTTTTTCAAATTGAAGATGAATAAATTTCCTAGTCATCGCTTGAGGCCGATTTTTGATTTTCTGTTTTTTCAAAATTCTTTGTGAACAACAAAAGTTGAAAAAAATGTTGTTTTCAGAAAAATTATTATTTTAACCCGGAAAAAATGATTTGTGTAGACTGAATGTCAAGTGAAATCAATAAATTTGTTAATTGCATTGATTGCATTATTTGTTCTAAACAAATTTTAAAAACAATTACTCTAATGTGCCATTTTAGCACGGGAACAATTTTTTCTTTACTATAATTGCTGAAATTTATTACGAAAATGTCATCTAGTAACAAAACATTGACAAAAATTAAGAATTGTTATTGTTATAAACAAATTTTGTAACCGCATACTAAAATTTGATATTTTCAAGTAGAAAAAAGTATTTTCTGGCTTAAAATTACTGAGATTTGTTTCGAAAGTGCCAGTCAGTAACAAAACAGCGAAAAGAATTAATAATTATTATTGTTAAAAAAAATATTAATAAAAATATTCAAATTTGACATTTTCAAACAAAAAAAATTTTGTGCCTTAAAATTACTGCAGTTCGTTATGTAAGTGTCAGTAACAATATATTGACAAAAATTAAGAATTTTTATTGTTATAAACAAAGATTCGAATTTGACATTTTAAGCTGAGTAAAGCTGTGTGTTCCTTCATACATTTTATTTTTAACAATAATCTGTAATTGTTACTAATTTTTTTTATTACAGATCTGCATCGTTTTCAACAAAAATAATACATTTGTAATAATTACATATTATTGTTAAAAATAAAATGTATGAACGAACGAACAGCTTTATCCAGCTTAAAATGTCAAATTCGAGTACATGTTAATAAAATTTGTTTATAAAAATCAAAATTCTTAATTTTTGTCAATATATTATTATTGATACTTTCATAACGAAGTGCAGTAATTTTAAGCCAGAAAATATTTTTTTCTGCTTGAAAAAGTCAAATTTGAGTATTTGGTTATAACAATAACAATTATTAATTTTTTTCAACATTTTGTTACTAGCTAACACTTTAATAACAAATCTTAAAAATTTTAAGCCAGAAAATAATTTTTTTATACTTTAAAGTATCAAATTCGAGTATATGCTTATAAAATTTGTTTACAGGAATAACAATTCTCAATTTTTGTCAATGTTTTGTTTCTAGAAGACACTTTTGTAATAAATTTCAGCAATTATAGCGAAGAAAAAATTTTTCTCGTGCTAAAATGGCACATTAGAATTGCTTAAAAAATTTCTTTATAACAATTAAGTTACTCATCATATCGATTATTTACGTACTTTAATTGCAAGTGCATGGATTTTACTTGATATTCAGTTTACACAAAGCACTTTTTTCGGGTTAAAATAATGATTTTTCTGAAAATAACATTTTTTCTACTATTGTTGTTTACAAAGAATTTTGAAAAAGCAAAAAATAAAAAATCAGCATCGAGGCATTACTGGAGAATTTATTCAGCTTGAATATAAAAAAATAAACGTCTAAATCGGATAAAAATTGTAACCTGTAGGCTGATTTTTCCGCAAAAATCCAATTCTGAACCACTGTGCAGGGGCCAACAAAACGGAGCGCTAGAATTCTATAACCGGTTTTTGCAGGTAGCCTTTTAATTGTTCATATTGTTTTTCTTATTTCTTGCATTTTGAATTCTACCTAAAATATTTAAATCTTAAAATATGTGTAAAAATATCTAAAAATATTGAATCTTATTGGATTTTATTAATTCAGTCTGCATTTGAGGGGGAAAACGAGAAGAAATGGGAAAAAGGGGAAGTTTATTGAAAAAGCGGTAAAACGGAAAAATTTTTTAAAAAGGGGAAAAGGAGATAGATTGTGAAGCCTGCACTTTGCACTTTCTTTCTGCAAATTAACAACTGTGCTATTACCATTCTTGATGGCTCACCGATCTGATAGTCCGGATAAATAATCGCGGTTATTTCTGATTAGAATGGCCTGCACGTGCATAAGTTGCATTAAATGAAGCAGAACCTCCACCTACTTCTGACTAAAATATAGACTAGACTGGTATTATTCATGATTGTATACGACTAATCACACGTACGTCGTATTCGATGTGTGGAATATATATCTGAGCCAGGATACGCAGAGATGAAGCGTGATCCTGCCTCAGTTGATATCAAATGTAGAAAGCAATATGAGCTTGATGGGCAATGAACTCATCACGTAGGAGTGTGTCATGCTGTTAAAATAATCTCTAAAGTTCAAAATTAGTCTTTCAATCTTGAGATATATTAATCATGCGTGACGTTAACTTTTGTGTGATAGGGAAAACCAGTTATAAAAATAAACAGGGACTTTCTAATGTATTTGAGAGATAAAAAGACCTAATCAACAAACAAGATTTTTAAAAAATTTATTTTCTCTCAATTTCGACGATTTTTCATTTATCATTTGGCTTTAATTCGAATTCAGATGTTTAATAAACCTTTATTAATATTTTTGTCCAGGCGGACCTGCAAAGCAGGACCACAAGGCATCATAATGTGAGAAGGACAAACAGTGATTTAGGAGGACAAAGGCTTCTTCAATGGGACACAAGATCAGGATATAGCCATGTTCACAATTATAGAAGGATGCTGTCTACTCCATCACCGATAAAAACGAGACCTCCGAGACTGAGCCCGAGACACTCCGACATTATTACCCTGAGAAGGTGAATCTTATAATCAATTTCAATCTCGACTTTCGCGTTCGTCATTTGTCTTTCGCATAAACGCAAGTAATGCATTGTCACTAGAATCGAGGTGCGCAAAAAAGAACAAACCCTTGCCGAAGAAACGAACTTTCTCCATTATAAATTCAAGTTTCTATAGATTTAGATTTCTATTGATTTATATAGATTCTGATTTCTGTATGAAATAATTTCTAAACGACAACAGTTCTTTTCTCTTTGCAAGAGGATTCAAATACATTTTCACCTGAAGAATCATCTTCCCACTATAAAAAATCAAGATCATTAAATTGAAAGCTAAACGACATATTTCTAAATTGCGGAAGGAATGGGTAAAAGAAATGTGCATGCTGTTAAAAATTGAAAAATGGGACAAATAGAAAGATGAGGCAAATCATCAGACTTGTTTCGTTACCTAAATTTTCTCAGAGTTTAAAAATTCGAATAAAACTATGTTCTGAAGAAATAAAATAAAAGAAAGAAGCAGTGATAGTCTTTTGTTAAATTTCACTGCACGCACTCGCCTCGATTCTGTTTCGCACAAAGCTGAGAAAAGCAAAACATCACTTTGAGCAACTGCAGCGCTGCTGATTGCCAAAACGCTTTGACGCTACATTAGAGCACAATACTTGAAAAAAGAATCGTCTTCTTTTAAAACTTTGTTTTTTGGGCAAAGAAACATACAAATGCATAATCAAGACATGAAACGCTGCTTAATTAAATGAACATTATCATCACATCAGTATTTCCTTTGGTCAAAATTTAAATTCTTTTATTCGAACCTTTCCAGTAAATCGAGGGAGAATAGTGGTAGGTAGACGGGTATAATTTTTTATTTCCTCGTAAAGTTTGATTGTCACACGTAATTCTTGTCGTGTATACCTTTGTAACACGTTGCTGAATGTTATAATAGAGCTTCTGTACACGCTTGTGAATCCCTTCTTGATAAAAAGATATTATGGCGTACCTTAACGAATTTCTTTTTTTGGCCCCAGTAACGCGAAAGGGAGGTGTTCTCGGACAAATTTGAGACGTTCTCTCAGCCAACCATTGGGTATCAATCAACTTTCTCCGTTGATGCGCACCAAAACTGCAGGTAAGGAAAACACGATTTTGTTAGAAATTAAAATTTAGTTTAAGATGAATTCATTGACCTTTTTTCGTAGGCTTGAGAATTTCTGGTTGCCTTTATAAATACTCAATCCCCTCTTCAAAAGTTGAACTCTTGTAAATTTTTGTATAAATCCAAAGTTCCAAAGTATTAACTCTTGGCCGAATCCATTTCAAATCATGCAAGCCGGCGGGTGACATGTTCAGAATTGGCTTGCCAAAGAAATATGTTTTTGTACATGGAAAATAAGGAGACGTATTTTTTTAAATTAACATAGCGGCATTTCTACATTTTTTGCGAATATTTTAAAATTTTAAGGATAAAATGAGTTTTTGGGAAATTTTACTTTAAAAACCTTGCCATTTTTGCAATTTTTGTGGTATTAAGGTTTTTTTATTTCAGTTTATACAGTTTTTTGCACTCTTTCCAAATCCATACAAAAGGTTAAAAAGTAATAAAAAATGGTAAAATTATTTCGATTTTTTTTTTAATTTTTAAATGTTTTTCTCAAAAACACCACCTTTTTTTCTCCAAAATTTTTAGGAATAATAGGTACTAATATAGTCAACATACCATAAATTTCTCATTTAGTATTTTTTTGATTTTCAGCAAAAAAAAATTCATTTAAGTTTTTTTTCAAAATCTTGTTATTTTTGCGATTTTTGAGATTTTAAGGTTTTTCTTCTTTCAGTTTATACAGTTTCTTTCACTCTTTCGAAATCCACAAAAAAAAATTTAAAAGTAATAAAAAAAGATGAAGTTATTTCGGTTTTTTGAAAGAAATTTAAAAATTTTTTCTCGAAAACCCCAACTTTTTTTTCCTGACATTTTTAGGAATACTAGGTACTAATAAAGTCTACTTACCCATATTTTTGCCCATTTAGTATTTTTTTGTTTTTCGGGGAAAAGAAATTAATTACACTCGTCGCCGAATCGAAAGCCCCCGAACCGAAAACCACCTTCATGGTCGTTCACGCTTCATTGATTCTG
>JBAGKK010039907.1:0-10570 GCA_037177015.1 Euceroptres primus | reverse complement strand
AATTAAAAAATCTTTTTGTATTACCGTTTCTCTAAGCTTTTTACTACACAAATAAAATTCTTTTATGTTTTTCACTGTTCCAACCCCCCAATTTCTTATTTCAAATGACATTTCTAGAGTCTTAATCCGTCGTAATAAAGAAATTCTACATTTTACTTTTCAAATAAAAATAGTCGAGGAACGAATTTCAATTTCTTAGACTTTAGGCTTTTCAGATACGGTTTTTTTCATTCCCCCTATGCCAAACAAACCAAACAGGACAAATATTCCTAGACATTTTGTTATTATTATTATATTCAATTCTTCATTGAATATATCAGTTAGATCACTTGAAAAGAAATAAGAGTGTTGAAGATATTTCACATCTTTCACAGTACTCAGGTGGAAATAATTTGGGCGAATTTCGTGTGGAAATTCGCACGAAATTACACGTGTCAAAAGAAAATAAAACTAATAGAACCCGACACACGAATTATTCATAGTTAATTTTCACACGAATTATTCATAGCAAATTTCGAATGAAATGAAACGAATGAAAAATTAACTGAAAAAATAGATATAAAGGTTCTGCTGTGCTTACGGTGCGTACGAGAACATTTATGTATAAGATTCAAGAATTAAAGCAAAGTTTGTCTGCAGAAAGAAAAAGATGCGTATGAAGAAGTTCACAAACGTTTAATATTCTATGTAAAATATAATAAATATGAAATATAAAATATAAATTTTTGGTTTTTCACAAAATGAAGAGTAAGCGAACAAAACATGATAAATCTATTTTAACATATGGATTACTATTCTGTGAACTGATCAAACGATAGTGAACCCTATATTAAAATCGATTTATCATGTTTTGTACGCTTACTCAAGTATCTCCATAATATTTCTCGAATTCCTCTTTTGTATTATTTATATAATACAAATTTATTTAAAATTTTTATTAAATTAATTTAATTTAATTTAGATTCCTACAATTTCATTAATACAATTTTTATAAATATGAAACACATGTCTCCAACTCGTCATTTTATACTTCTCGAATTCCTCATTTGTATTATACGTTTACATAACATTTGTATAAAGTCTTAAAGAGATGTATTAATGAGAAAAATTTTGTTAATTAAATTTTAATTCAATTAATTAAATGTAAATTTATTTAATTTAATTTTAATTTAATTTACTTTTTATTCCTAAAGTTTTTATAAATAAGGAACACATGCCTCTAACTTGTCATTTTGTATAAATTGCATCTGTTAAATAAAGAAACCTGGTTCTCTGCTATACAAAAATAATAATATAATCTAGTAAGTGACATTTTCCGTAGAGACTATTTTCTGGTAAACGTGCATGAGAAAATAACCTCTACGGCAAATGTCACTTATTAATTTATACTTTTGGGCAGCACCTATTCTGCCGTACAAACTAAAAAGATACATAAGTCCAATCTAACTCGAATTGAGAAAATCGAGAAAAGCTATCTGCCCAAAGAACTCTAATGTCAAATAAAATTTTGAATAATCTAGATACGCTATTTGGGTAAAAATAATGTGCTCTTTCATATTTTGCAATAAAAAATTGATTTTTTAAACAATTTCTATTAGAAAATGGACTTGCGGGTTTCAAGTAGCTGCGAAAAGTCGAAAATACAAGGCAAAAAGTCATTTGCGGACAGTGCCTTTATTGCAGAGCCCGAGCGCGGCCTCGAAATCCAACAGCAAAACATACGTAAGGGACACTATGTGGAGTTATGCTATTGCGCTATGCAAAAGTGTGTGCTTCCCGCTTTAGCGTGTGAAATGCAATTCGGAAGTTCGCGACCGCGCGGGCCACCCATAGGTGCATCACGTCCTCAGAAGGGAGTCCTCCCCACCTAATCGTAGGTGCATCAATTAGTCTCAGTGCATAATTTGTCTTCACGTTTTCGGAGACACTTCTCTCCCTTAAAACAATCGGTCGCGCCCGTCGGTTCGCGGCTTCGGTTTAGTTAATTCTTCTTTTTTCGTGCCCGATCTTGACGTAAAACTTTTAAATTAATTACGAAGGATCTCTGTCCACGTCATACAGGGAAGCTTAAATTTAGGTTAATCATAGAATACTAATCCCTCAGATTTTAATAATTTCCGTTTGTCCGCGGATTGTATTCGAAATTGAAACTAGATGGAAAGTAAATTCTAAAATTGAAATCTAAAGTTAAAATTTAAATTAAAATCTTGCCTTGCTTTTGAGGAAGTAGTTTTAAGTAAAACTCGGAATAATTGCGAATTTTTGGACGGATCGAATTCAGACGAAACGGCATTAAAAAGGATCGCGAATACTCTCTATCGTGTGCATCTCTATTCGCTTTTCCTGAGGAATCTATAAGCGGCATTTCAAATTACGCTCTCACATACACACAACACACATACTCTCGATTGTAGTTGTGCACACTCATGTCTTATATTTCTTTAACATAAAATAAATAATAGTATTTTGAAACACAGCCTACTATATACTTAAATAAATCCTAATCTATTCCCAAAAATCAAGCAGAAAAGATCTGAATTAATAGATCAGAATCCGATCTACTACCAACTCCTTGATGAGTTTGTAAACTAAATTGTTATTTAAACAAATAAAATAATTATTTATTTAATTATTTCTTTCGTTCGTGAAAGTAGTAGTTTTATAATATTTTGAATTTTTTTTTAAGATTGAGGAATCTGAGAGAGTTTGGAAGATTATGAATCAGTCTGAAATTCTAGAGAATTCTAACAGATTCGAAAGTTTGTCAAAAAATTATGTAAGATTTGAGAAGAATTTTGAAGATATTGAAAGAGTTTGGAGGATTCTGGAAGAATATGAGACAAGATAGAATTAGCTGAAGAATTTTAATAGATTTCAAATAAGTTTTGAAGATTTTGTAGGATTTTAGGAGATTTTAGGAGGATGAGAGATATAATATATAGAGATATATTATTATATATATATATATATAGAGATATATTATATATATATTATATATAGAGATATATAATAATTAGAGATTTTCAGATTTTGGAGGATTGTAAATGATTTTGGAAGTAAATCGAACGATTTACAAGGGGAGACCGGCAATTGTCAATTTTAGTTTCGGTTCATAATTTTTGAAATGGAAGCTCATTGCCTGAGTATAAATTTGTAAAGCAGTAATGTGCAATTTTTCGCTGTTTTCGAGAAAAACGACTTTGAAATATCCGCCACAACCTATATAGAGTTTGACGAAACATACTTTGAATTGGCCGGTAGCCCAGGTGATAGCGCTTCGGCTTAAAAGCCGAAAGGTTGCGTCTTCGATTCTCGCTGCTTACACTTTTTTATTTTATTTTTTATTTTTAGAATGTTTATAAATATAATTGCCTTCAATAATCTTCAAAATTTATGCTACCAATAATTTTTCTAATGCCTTTTTGCACGGAAAAACTGAATTTTTTTAAACTTTATCATGTTTTTCGCAAACAAATTTTTTTTCTATAAATGTTATCAATTGTTTTCATAATGCTTACCAATTATATTTAAAATAAGAAGCATATTGTGATTTATTTGTAGTTATTTCCATAAAAAAACTTGCAAAAATATATTCTATTTTAGAAAGCAAATATTTCTTTGACGAGTCACCGTTCTGTTTGAAAATTCTGATTAAAAATACAATTTTTCGTTTAAAAACCCTCGATAATACTTACAATTTTAAATATAATTGGTAAACATTATGAATACAATTAATAAAATTTATAGAAAATAAATTAGTTTTCGAGAAACATGATAAAGTTAAAAAATTCAGTTTTTCCGTAAAAAAAGGCATTATAAAAATGATTGTTAGCATAATTTTTGAAGATAATTGAAATCAATTATATTTATAAACATTTTAATAAGTAAAAAGTAAAATCAAAAAAGTCTAGGCAGCGAGAATCGAACACGAGGCCTTTCGGTTACCAGCCGATTTAAAGTACACTCGAGCCCCGGTTTCTTTAGCCCCGGTAGACGCGTTCCAGGAATTCTCGCCGACGGTGAGGGGTCCAAGGGGACGAGAAAGCTGAGCTCGGAGCTCAGCGGAGATGCGCAAGTACCGTAGCAACAAAGCGGGCAATACACTAAGCGGATAATTCCGTCAGTTCGCTTCAGTTCGTTTTCAGTGTTTTGGTTATGCGTTATATATAATAATTAAAAAATAATAACTAAATAAAACTTAACAGTAAAGTAAACGTTAAATTAAACTTATATTTAAAAAATATTTTTCACTCGTGACAAAAATGAAACAGAAATATTATAACTACTAAATTATAATATAATTGAGATATACTGAGATATAGTTATAATTTTTTGAATAAAAATATTCCCTGACTCTTTGAAGGCTTTCCCTGACTTTCCAAAATTCCCTGAACTGTAGCAACCCTGCTTTAGACTTATTAAACATTTGACGCATTTTTCTTAAAGAAGTAATATGTAATATCTGATGTTGGGTAATCGGTACAATTGTTGGCCTCCCCCCCCCCCAAGGATCGCCTTTTCCTTAAAATACACTTAATAAAAAATATTTTCAAATAAAATGATTAATAAATAGTGCAAGATTGTTATCGGTATACTCGCGCTATTTACTAGTAGTTTTAATTGCATGTATTTCTCAATAAATGTTCAGTTTGAAGGTGGCCAATCATTGTACCGATTATCCTATATTATTTTTTTTATTACAGGATTGTTTTAGTTTAGAGAATCCACAGAGAAGCTATTTTTAAAAGATCGATGTTAATTCCACAGAACTTGATTTCCATCCAATATTCGCCTGTGGATGGCAGCTATCGGAATTCGGTTCTGTTTTTCCCTGAATAGGGCAAATAGGGAGAGACTGTGGTACACCAAGAGGTATTCGAGTTCGCTTCAATACCCAGCCAAACTTGTTGGGGCGACGTTCCTGTTTTAGGTGTGTTAGACTGTCGCCATGCCCTTCCGAACATAATCGTAATGCCTACGCCACTACGATGTGGGATAGCAGAGTAATTTACCCTCAGTCTAGGGTTGGACGAGAGAAAGGCTCTTAACATTTCCCAGTACCTGGGACCGCAAAATGTCCCTACGTGATAAAAGCGGCTGGGCCATCTCACGGCCCATCTGTACCACCATATGTCGTGCATTTCACCTTGTCTTGACTTATAAAATGCTCCCTTATACTCCTTTATCTAAACATCTTCGCTTGCATGTACGACAGGACGACACTTTGCTTTTTATAGTCACCTTATATACCCGAAAAATAAGAGTTCATCTTTTCGAGTATGGTGCTCTTCTTGTAAAAGGTGTGTCGATATACATTATTTATCTAGTGTACAGATCACGGTTCACATTTTTTCCAAATTAAGGAAGTTTTGAAGGAAGATAAAATTACAGAAAATTAGGGAAGATTCTGGGAAGTATTCTAAAAGATTCTGAATGAATATAAACAGCTTTTAGGAGATTTTAAAAGAATCTGGAACACTTTGGAGAATTTTTCAAGAATCTACACGATCCAGAAGATTCTCAATTATTCTACAATAATCTAGAATATTTTTGAGAATTTTAAAAGAAGTTTAAAAGATGTTTTAAAAGAGTTTAGAAGATTTAAAAGGTCTGAAGAATTCTGGAAAAAACTAGAAGATTCTGGATGGGAATAGAAGAGTTTAGATTGTTTAGAGTATTCTCGTGGATTTTAGTATAGTATGTATAGAAAATTTTTGGATAATTTAAAAATATTTTGGTAAATTTATAAAGATTCTGAGAGACTCTGAAGGATATGGAAGAGTCCAGACAATTTTTGAATATTCTAGAACAGTTTAGAATAATTTTCAGAATTTTTACAGATTTTGGGAATTTTTTATGAGTCTAGCAAATTTTAGAAAATTTTGTAAGTATGAAAGATTCTGGAAAAATCTAAAAGATGCTGGAAGAGAATTAAAAATTCCAGAAAATTTTCGAGGATTCTACAACAATCTAGAATATGTTTGAGAATTTTAAAAGAATTTGGCGAATTTGTGAAGATTTTAGAGGATTTTAGGAGATTCTAAAAAATTTGAAGAATTTTGAAAAGTCTAAAAGATTCTGGATGGGTATAGAAGAATCCAGAAGATTCTTATGAATTTTAGTATAGTTTAGAAAATTTTTGTGAATTTCCCAAAATTCTAGAAGATTTTAAAAGACTTCGAAAGATTCTAGAGGATTCTGAAAAATCTAGAAGGTTGTGAAAGAATATAGAAGGGTCCAGTAGATTCTCGAATATTCCAAATAGTTTAGAATATGTTTCTGGATTTTAATGGCTTTGAGGGAATTTTTTTAGATTCTGGAAGAGTGTAAAAGACTCTAAAGAATTCTGGAAGAATGTAGCAAGATTCCTAAAGGATTTGAAAGAATCCAGATAGTGCTCGAAGACGCTAGAACAGTCTTGAATATTTTTCAGAATTTCAACAGAAATGGAAAAATTTTAGTAGATATTTTGGGGAATTTTGGGAGTTTCTGCAAGAGTTTAAAAGATTCCGAAAGAGTGTGAAGGATTCTAGAAAAATGTAGAAGATTATGGAGGATCCCTAATGATTCTATATTAAACTTTAAAGGATTTTAAAAAATTCAAAAATATTCTGCTAGATCGGAAAGTTTTTGAAGAAATTTATAAGATTATAAACAGTTGCCCAAGCTTTTACAACATTTTAGAATATTACAAAAAAGTTTTAGAAACAAGCTAGCAAATGATATTCGACTGGAGGAATTAAATGGAAAATAAGGTGAAATTTTTAAATATTGTGTACTTTAGGGTTGAAAAAAAGGAAATAGGTGACTGACTGCGACTGTGAACTCTGCTAATGTTTTCCGAAACTTGAAATTTGATACTTTAATGTTTTCAAATTTCTTAATCTTTTTATTTTATTATTTTTTGGATTGGACCCTTCGAGGGAACGTGACATTTCTGCGAATGAATCTTTTTCCAAAGGCAACAACGATGTATTGATAAAATCGGTAAAATTTGCATAATACTCCCCTTCTCTTTTGTACTCCGGATGACTTTCACTACTAAAGGGAGGAAGGAGGTTTTATTTTGTTCCAATGAATAAAATCGACCAAGTAAAGTGAGAAAATGAGAGTCGATGTTGTGGTTTCTCCATAGGCCTAACGCATAGTTATGTTTTTATCATAGTGAACAATTTAATTCATGTTCTTACCTGAATAAAAAGTTCTTTTGAACTTTTCCCTTCATATTTTGATATAGAATTTTAAATTTTATTTAGAAGTTCTTTAATTTTACTTTACAATTCCACGTGCATAAAAATCAACTTAAAGAGAAGAGGAATACTGAGTGTGACTCTAAAGTTCCATCACGAGACCATTAGTGCGTCAGACGCAGTGTCTAGGAGAATTAACCGTTCTTACCGTACTCAAACACATGAACACATGTGTAGTCAACATGAGCGCGTAAATGCATGCGCACATTTATGTCCCCCGGGGCCAAGTTAATGCGGGTCGTTTGGACAATCCGTCGCATGTAATCATGAACGCACATAATTATCCCAGACTCGCTTATGTTTGTCTGGAAGAGCGCCTTTAACCACATCACATGCATTGGCCTCTCATTACTCGCGCGTGCTCAGTATTACAAGCAAAACAGATGTTCCGAAACCGAACACTCATTTCCCTTTCTACTGAATTAAAGACTTGATTTAAATTCGCTGATTTGAAGTAATCATACTTTTAAAAAATTGTATAATAAGGTGAATGATTGTAAAAGAGTATACAATGGAGAATAAACTCCCTAAGTCTAAATTAGTCAAATTTCACTGAATCATCAGAGACTCAATTATAGCTATGTCAATTAGTAGAATTCTACTGACAATCAGTGGACAATCCCCAAAATTTCAGTGGATTTCTACTGATTTACCAGTAGAAATCCACTGAAATTTTTCACAGAAAAATCTGAAATATTGAAATTTAACTAATTCATTCGTGAGTCAATTCTAGCTATACCAATTAGTAGAATTTTATTGCCAATTATTGGAAAATCACTCAAATTTCAGTGGATTTCTAGTGATTTACCAGTAGAATTCACTGAGATTTCAGTGATTTTCCACTGATTGTCAGTAAAATTCTATTGATTGGTAAAATCATATACCTATACATATAATTAAGTCACTGATGAATTGGTCATATTTCACTAATTCAGATTTAGAGAGAATGATATGATATATTAAGATAAATCACAGTAAAAAATAATACTTAAAATTGTTACTGAATTTAATCCAAATCATTTCAAAGTGTGACAATTTTAAGTATTCTTTTTCACTGTAATATCTTCATTTTTTCTGTAATTTCCTTAATATATAAATTTTCTATAAAGTTTTAAACTATTATTTTCATCGAGAAATTTGGTTATTTTTCTTTAAAATAGAGTAATTGTACCAGTGATTGCATCATAAGAAAAATGGCAACTTTGTTTTCCTTAAAATAAATAATAAAAGGATAAAATTTTGGATAATATCTTATTAATCGATAGAATATATACTTTAAATTATCGGAATAACATTTCTGAAAGCTTAAACAAATTTATTTAAAGAGATATCACTCAGAAAAATATTTGGTTGAACCAATTAAATTTTGGTTGGTTCAACCAAAGAATTTGCTTGATATACGGACAATTAAAATTTTGGTTGACAGAACAAAAAGTTTTAGTTGTTTTAACCAAAAGTAAATAATTTGGTAAATATTCAACCAAAGATTTGGTTTACTCAACAAAATATTTCGTGGATTCAACCAAAATTTGGTTGGTTCAACTAACATTTTTGTTTATATCAACTAACCGATTTTGTTGAATCAACAAAATTTTTTCTGAGTGTAAATAAATAAATAATGTAGGTGTAAATGTAGAAGTAAATGTAAGTACCCTGAATTGGTAAATGAACGATTTTTTCTGTCATTGAAGGAAGTATTATAATAAATAAACATTTAGAATTTTGATTTTTAAAAGAAACAACAAGTAATGGAATTTCAATAAGTAGTTTATTAACAAAATAATATCAAATACCAGGAGATATTTAGAAAGCCCATACCTCTTTCTTATGCAGTTATTTTTTTGCGCTATTTTCTCCTAATTCTCGCGTTATTTATTATAATTTTAATATATTTTTCATATACTTTTACGTGACAAAACATATGACACACATCTGACATGAAAAGTCAAGTAAAGATATGTTTATTCACTAACAGTGAAAGAAATGAAACAAATTTTTAAGTAATAAGTCACTTCGTCAGGAAATCAAATCAGAATATCAATTTAAAAAATAACAAAAAACTTCTTTGAATGACGAAAGTTAACCCTGTCAGGTCTGACTTTTTGGAAAAGAAGAAAAACTGTTTTTTTTGCGTTTAGTAACTATTTCAGAAGTAAAACAATCAACTTTGCGTTTACTAACTTTTTCAGAAGTAAAAAAGAAATTGATCAAAACCCACAAAAAATTTAGTGGGATCAAAAAAACCCACAAGTCCGGAAATGGTTAAGGATGTTCTTTCCGTAAAGTCAAGCTAAAAATTAATAAATTTTTATTTTGATTCATAAAATTGACGAAATAAAGCCCATTGTTAATTCTAAGGAATTTTAGAAGAGAAAAAGAAGCATATGTAATTCAGAAAAAAATAGTTTGTGTCATAATTCTTTATTTGAAAATAATTATTTGGATTTTTATGTTTGTTTCCTCTTGTTTAGAGAAAAGTTGTAATTTTCATTCAATTTCAGTTATCAATAGCTCATTTTTCCCCAAAAGATTTTTTAAAACATCGACGTAGTTGTCATTCAAAATGATGACGGTTTGAAGACTAACTGGTACCAAAAGCCAACTAGTTCAGATAGGGTACTAAACTTTTTTCACATCACCCCATGAAGTATAAAATTAATGTTATCAACAACCTTTTGTAGACAGGAGTGTCATTCTTTCTCATAAAGATTTCCATTCTGAAAATATCAAAAAAGTTAAAACAATTTTAATAACAAATGGTCACCCTCTCGAAATGATTAACAAGATAATAAAACAACGTTTACATGTAATCAAACAAAAGAAACTCACACCGTAACAATCTAACCCATCAACCCTCGACTAGCCGGGCCTCGGTAGACACACACACTAACGAGCAACATAAAAAGTTGTCAGGCGTTCTTAACCCTTTTGGGGTAAAACCGGCTTTCCGTAATATTGATGATGTATCATGCATTTTCAAATAAAAAAAGGACCCTATCCCTACACTTGACACTATAAATGTAGTTTATAAAATACCTTGTTCTGGTTGCGTCTCCTCATGCATAGGCACAACAAAACGTCCACTAAAAATCAGAATCCATGAACACACAAAAGACGTTTATAAACCACCTTGAAAATGGATAGCATAAACATTCCTGGCAGGAACACCATAGATTTAATTTTCAACGGACACAAATCATTGAAAAAACTGACAATTACAGTAAAGGCATGCTATTAGAAATGACTCACATTGCAAGCGAACCCAACACCGTCAATCAAAGAACAGACATTCAAAACCTTTCTGCTTTTTATAAGGCTTT
>JBAGKK010039886.1:0-10571 GCA_037177015.1 Euceroptres primus | reverse complement strand
CCCAGTGTATGGGGCACGGTGGTCAAAATGCAACACCCATGAATTAATTGAATGTCAACTAATGACGTAGTTAAAAAGCGGTTTTGAATAATGTCATGTTTTCTGGTAATGTAAGTCTTACAATAAAAAATGCAGACATCAAAATCACAGTTCGATCATAATTTGTAGAACATTTAATTCAAAGCCCGCCGCCATGGCCGACTCTCCCCTATACATTTTATATGGTTCATTTAGTTGTATAAATTATTTCTATCGTACAGGTTCAAAAAAAGAAAATTTTTTCCATGAAAGTTTATGGTAATAATTAAAAAATGATACCTGGGAAAAATTTATTTTTTACCTGGAAAACCTGGAAAAGTCCTTGAATTTTTTCAAGGAGAAACGCTAGACACCTTGAATAAAAGGTTTAATGAAACGGTGTTTTTTCAGAGAGGTACGATTACGTAGGCAAACTTTTGAAACCTGGAGAAGCTCCAACAAATTACTCAGACGAAGAGGAAGAAGGAAGCCAGCAGGAGTCGCAAGAAACCAAGAATGACGAAGAATCAAAGTCAAAGGATGATTGACCGCTCGAACCTACATTCGGAGTGAATTATCTTGAAGTAAACACCACGCACACATTGTTAAAAAAATTTAAGAATTATTGTCTAAGCATACACTTGTGAACGTTCAGCTGGATATTTTACTACTTTGTCGCGTTATTCAAGTAAAGTGACATTGCGTCGGTTGACAGAGTCAGAAATCTATGAATATTTGAGAGTGGTGTAGCGAGTTAAAAGTTGGAGTGTCCATTTACAATCACAGTGGATCTTTGGCAGTTAAAGTGTTTTTTACACCTGTACAAAAAATGTTCTAAACACCTACATTATTACTTTTAGATCAGATGAAACTTGAGTTGAAATTGTACGTTTTTGAGAAACTGTATACATTTTATGATTATCTTAAAACTGTATTGGTGGAATTGAGTGCTCCAATTTTTTGTTGCATCGTTGGTTGCAAAAATTACAGTCAAGTTTTGCGATAAGATCAGTTTTGAATGATTTTGTACGTTCTTTTCGGTATCAGTGAATTGTACATTTTATATTTAATAATGCACTGCGAAAAGGTTTTTACAACTTTTCTCAGACGTTTAAACTTTCGAGTTGTATTTTAAAAATTGTGATCAATATTGATTTAAAATGTTTAAGAAACTGGACACTATTAAATTTTTTGTACTCTTGTGCATTGATACTGCTTTAAATTGAGTTTATTAAATATTATATCACTTAATTAATTACGGAGTACTGCAATATTTTCACTTATGATCTCGCTAAATTACTAAAATTACACTCACTTTTTCACGCAGTGCAAACATTCGTGATTATTTATCGTTAGTCCACGATAGTCGATGGAGCATTTCTGCAATGCGAAGGTGTTCGCAATTAATTTTTTACTAATATAAGTTACTTTAAACCAAGGGAAATTGCGAACAAAGCGAAGAAATACAAAATAAAATGTTGTCAATAATTTAAAGATTACTTAACGAATAATTTTAATCGTTTTAACTCTTATAGTCAAGTTTCTACCCTCTGTTCTATTAATTTTCCGTTTTATCTTTTATTACTCTAGTTGTTATTGTTTATCCAGGAGTGGGTATCATTTTAACGTGAATATTTTACTTGTAAACATCGGAAGGAAAGCAGTTTGAGAAAGCCAAACGTGCACTATTACTTTTACCTTAAAAAAGGGAACATCAAGAGACGAATATGTTGCAGGAGAATTCGTTTTAAACATTCGCATTCACACAGTTCTTTTAACGGTGTGAATATGTAGTCTTGTATAAAAGAAAGTGAAAATGATTTGCCCGAATCGCAATTTTTTAACATTTTTCTACTAATTACATATAAGAAAAGACTGACAATTCCAGCGGCTTAAGTTCTATCCATAAGCTAAAGTATGCTTGCTTGTTTATTATTCTTCCACGGAGATGTCTGAATGTATTAAACGGATTTGATTGTCTTTCGTGAGCGAGCTTTATGAATAAATTTACGCTGCTTGGAAAACTATGAGAGGCAAACGAGAAAAGAGTTCTACATTGTAACAAAATATACGAAAGGAAGATGAAAAGTCATCAAGATCCTGAAGCATAAAAGTAAAACAAATTTATATTGCCTTGCATAAAATAGTTATGTTAATTAAAATTCAGTTGAATCTTTTTTTTTTATCCGGGAACAAAGATTCATAAATTATCAGTTACATTTACATCAGTCACTTCCACTTTTCATTGCCTACTTCCACTTTATGCAATACATACTACAAAGATGAATAATGTTTATAATTAAGTTATTCTGTATATCATAAGCAGAATTTTTCGTAAATTTCACCGATAGCAATGCAATACTCCAGGAGTAAATTAATGTTTTACTTGTAAAAGGGAAGGTATCGAGTTGTCTTGTTATACTTTAATTTTTGTTAATTAAACTGCTATTTCCTTTCAAATAGATTTTATGTTTCTTCGGGAAATCCCAGCCCTTTTTGATTTTATTATAAGTATCTTGTATCAAACATTTGACTGAAACCTTATAAGGCTTTATACACTCATCGTTGAATTATGGGCCACTGGATTACCGGCCGGCTTCATGGTCGTTCACGCTTCACTGATTCTGCCCCCCCCCCTGAGCGTCCCTTGACCGGCCTACATCGCTCGAACAGTCAGGGCCGCCAGAAGTTGTTTACATCACGACTCTGCGCATTGACTTTTGTACGTTCAGAGATTATATACGCAGTCCTGAATGTTGACATAAGACTGCTCGCTCGTCGCTTTAAATCCGGTTCAAACTGGATTTTAATAACATTGAATTGAGGACCATCTACCCCCGAGCCCGGCCCGAAATCCAGCGATGAGTGTATTTAAGAAATCTGAACTGAGAAACAATTTATCTTAAATGTTTCGTCATTTAAATAATTATTCACACATAGTGCAACTGCTTTGAGTATAAAATTGCAAAGAAATAGAATTTTAACTCCTAAAAACTTATCAAGATTTGGTTTCTATCTTTGTTCTAGAATCCAATAAGATTCAGAAAAAGCTAAATCGACGTATTTTCAAATCAAAAGCATTGCTACCGACTTGACATTAATTTATTTAGAAGCATACTATGTAATTTTAGTAGTTACATAATAATACATATAATTTTTATGTCTCAAGTGATAATTATAGTCAAATTGTTTAATTATTTTTGCACGATTTGAAATTTATTTACAATCGAAATGAAATTCAGATTTTGTACATTCTTTGAGTTTTTCTACCCTGCCGGAAGTAAAAGTATTCAAACGGATTCAAAAGGATAGAAACTTTTAATTCACCTTAATGAGCACTTTGCATCCTTTTCAATCGTTGCTTATCCGTTATTATACTTGGAAATCCTTATCCTTTTGAATACTTTCTAATGCGTGAAGTGAAATCCGTTTTTATCCTTATCTATCCGTGAAAAGTTTTTTCTGTTTATACATTTTTATCCGTGAAGTAGATCCCTTGTCGGAGGTAAAAGTATTCAAACGGATAGAAAATAACGGATTCTCCTGCTGGAAGTAAAAGTATTCAAACGGATAGAAAACAGCGGATTCAAAAGGATAGAAACTTTTAATCCGTCTTAATGAGCACATTGCATTTTTTTTCAATCATTGCTTATTCGTTATTACACTTGGAAATCCTTATCCTCTTGAATACTTTCTAATACCTGAAGTGAAATCCAGTCTTATCCTTATCTATACGTGAAAAATTCTTTCTGTTTATCCGTGAAGTAGATCCCCTGTCGGAGGTAAAAGTATTTAAACGGATAGAAAATAACGGATTCAAAATTATAGAAATTTGTAATCCGTCTTAATGAGCACTTTGCATTCTTTTCAATCGTCTATTCGTGTTTTATGAGGATGAACATCTAAGTATCTGACGTAAAAGAAAAATTGGAAGCAGATTGAAAAGTATGGATTAAAACGGATAGGAATTTCTCAGAGAAAGGATTGAGGGAAATAGAAAATGATTAGGACGGATACATTTCCTATCCGTGACAGGTGACGAACAAAATTTCAAGTGGCTCGCGGATAGACGCGGATTAAATAGCGGATATAAAATGAAGTATTGAAACTCATAAGTATCAAAACGGATAGGAATATATAAAAGCGGATAGACTAGGATTAAATGACGGATAGAGAATAAAGTATTGAAACGTATAAGTATCGAAACGGATAGGAATATATAAGGAATATATAAACAATATATATATATATATATAATATAATAAAATAATATAATATGTAAACAACATGTAAAGATAATGATCGAAACGGATAGGAATACATACAACATGTAAAGATAATGATCGAAACGGATAGATTCGATGAATTAGATAATGATTCACGAGGATAGACGGATATCCTACGGATGCAAACAGAACGCCGAGTTTAGAAGAAGTATTAAAACGGATATTTATGGAGAGCTGACGGATTAAAACTGATAGGGTTTGAATACCAGTTTTAATTCCAGCAGGGTCTTTCACTAACCAACTTTAGTTATGTTATCCTATCCGCTTTAATCCACTCGTAATAAAAGCTTGGTTCAATCTAATAAATAGATTATGGATAGGAATACGGATTGAAAACGATGGATAAAAACGGATAGGCATTTCTGAGAGAGAAGATTAAGGGGAATAGAGAATGATGCATTACGGATAGGAATATGGATTAAAAAAGATGGATAAAAACGGATAGGCTAACGGATGGATAAAAACGGATATTTTTGAGAAAGAGAATTAAGGGGAATAGAGAAGGATACATTTTCTATCCGTCACAGGAGACGAGAAAATTTTAAGAGGCTCGCGGATAGACACGGATTATCTTTTTTTTTTTTTTTTTTTTTTTTTATTAAGCCTTTCAAGCCAGGGGAGGCCTATTTCGGCTACACTTTGTTTGAATACATTAATATTACTAGATACATGAGCTTAAACGATTATTTCATTACAACAATTATCTGATTACAATAGCTATATATTCATTCCGCAAGCTTCTCATGGATAACAAATGAAGTATTGAAGCGCATTAGTATTGAAACAGATAGGAATACACAAAAGAGGATTGATAAGAATAAGAAGACGGATTGAAAACGAAATATTGGAACGGATAGGCAATACATTTTTTAAAGAGAGGATTGAGGGGGATAAAAAATGATTAATACGGATACATTTTCTATCCGTGGCAGATGACGGGAAAATTCGAAATGGCTCGCGGATAGACTCGGATTAAATCAAAGGATTGAAACGCATAAGTATCTAATTGGTTAGAAATACATAAAGGCGGATAGATAAGGATATGAAGATGGATTAAAACAGATAAGCAATACACTATGTAGAGAGAGAATTGAGAGTGTTAGAGAATGATTAGGTCGGATTTATTTTCTATCCGTGACAGGTGACGAAAAAATTCTAAGTGGCCTGCGGATAGATACTGATTAAGCCATGGATAGAAAATTAAGTATTGAAACGCATAAGTATATAATTTGACTGGAATACATAAAGGCGTATAAATAAGAATAGGAAAACAAAGTTGAAAACGATGAATTGAAACGGATAGGCAACACATTTTTTAAAGAGAGGATTGACGGGGATAGAAAATGATCAGGACGGATTCATTTTATATTCGTGATAGGTGACAAAAAAATTCCAAGTGGCCTGAGGATAGACACGGATTAAATCACGGATAGAAAATGAAGGACTGAAACGCATAAGTATCGGAATGGATAGGAATATATAAAAGCGGATAGACAAGGAGTAAATGATGGGTAGAGAATGAAGGATTGAAATATATACATATCGAAATGGACAGGAATATGTTCGATAAGTAAAGATATAATGATTGACACGGATAGATTAGACCGATTAGATAATGATTCATGAGGATAGACTGATACCCTACGCATACAAACGGATCGCCGAGTATAGAAGAAATATTCTAACTGATATCTATGGACAGCTAACGGATTTAAACTGATAGGGTTTGAATACTTTTACTTACAGCAGGGTAATTCTCTCTTTTAAAAGTTTGAATTAAAAGTTGAAAATTTTTAGAATAAGAATTTTTAAATAGAATTAGTTAAATAATTTTAATATTATAAATCTATTAGATTATTAATTAGCGATCTGCAAACAAGTTTTTTGTTTATTTATAACAATATAATATTTCAATTTAAAATTAATTGTATAGATCGCGGATTGAAGTTACATATAAAAAAAATTCCAGGGGCCACGGTTTTTTTTAAGTCTAAATAAAATTTTTTTATAATAAATGAAAGTCGCGATTTAGTCCCCTTTTTTTTAAAAAGAGTACACGGTTGGCCACTTATTTTCCTCTTATTCCGCCTTTTAGGACATTTAGGACTAAGCAAATGACAGGCGCCTGCGCCGTCTGAACTCAGTCGACCTTACGTTGCTGTATCTCTATAACGTCTAAACCCTTCGTAATTACACGATAAATAGCTAAGAAAAGAGGCTCGTGTCTCAGGTCCAATGTTAACTGTTTTTTTACGCGTGAATATGTGAACTGAAAGTAAAGAAAAATCATGTGAAATCCGATGTGAATTTTCAGTGATTGCCAAACATAATTTGAACATTAGTTTATGGAATCATTCTTTTCGAGTTTTGTCATAAATATGTACTAAAAATGCATGACAGAGAACAAAAAAGTTGTAGGGCAGACTTAAATTTGAAGCAAATTTTGAAATATAAATGATTTCTGTAAACTCCAATTGTTTAAAAATATTATATCAACTAATTAAAGTTTGTCAATACTACAGTAGTTTGTCCAAAACTACTAAAGGAGTTAGCCCAACAACTCATTTTTCAATGTTTGATAAAAGCAGATATTTAAAAAAATATATTAATCAAAAAGGTAATGTGCTTTTTGTCAATTACCTATTTATATTCCAATTTTATCTAAATATAATTATGTCTTTAAAAAAATTAACGACCTCTGATTTTTGTTTTCGATTAATTCAAAATCAAGATAAATGTTAACGCAGGTGTCGAAATGCCAAAAAAAAATTTCAATACCTTTGAAAAATATTTCCTAAATTCACGTTCTATTTAATTTTAGTTTCACATCTTATCTTTCCTCAATCCTCATCTTATCTTTTTAGTTTCACCTCTTGCCAGGATGTCTAGCGATCAGACCATTTAAAATTCCCGGGTTTTTTCCGGGCAATTTTTATTCCCCGATCAAGTTAAAAATGTTTTTTTAAGATTTTTGAAAGTGAACATATACATAGAAAAGGAAATTTTAACACAATATACATATACAAAATTTATATCGTAAAGAAGATAATTATTTATTTACACGTGCCAAACTTATGTTTAATCACAGACTGAAGTGATAAATATTAATCGAAAATACATATTTTAAAACTTTCCTAATACGTAAAATAAATATTTTTTAACAGAATCACAAGTAGTTGCTTAAATGCTATTCAAATCTGAAGAATGAAAAAATAAAATATAAATATAATCTCGATCATAAATAAAATTCCAGGGTTTTTCCCGGTTATTTCCCGGTAAAATAAAATTCCCGCGTTTTTCCCGGTTATTTCCAGGTAAAATAAAATTTCCGGGTTTTTCCCGGTTTTCCCCGATTTCCCGGTCCACTAGATACCTTGGTCATAAGTTTCTATTTTTCATAAATTTTGGAAAAATTAATTTAAACTTTGAATAAAAAAGGAAAAAAGGAATAAAATTCTCAAATACAGGGATTTTAGGGGATTTCGAGAAAAATATAGGGAAAATAGGCCAAACAAAGGAAATAGGAGACTGACTTTGATCCCTAATCATGTATACCAATTCAAATTATAAACTTTTAGAAAGTAACAAAGTCACATTTCAGCATGGCAATAAGTTTCACCAAGAACTAAATTTTAAAAAAATTATTTCTATTTTCAACGAAAAAAGTGACTAAAATTTTTTAAAAAGTGGACAAGTGACCAAATTCAAAAAAAGTCACTAAAACTGATCTCTTCTCAGAAAAGTAATCAAAAGTGAAGAAGTGTCTCGCTGACAGGCCGGCTTTTCTGATGTGGAGAAGAACCTGAAAAAACTTTGCATTTTCTTCATTAATTTCAGTCTCAAAATAGTTCATATTTATTTCAGCTTTTCTGTTTTTTCTTCTGTTTCAGACTAAAATTGTAATTTTTATTCCATGTTAATGATTTTTTAAATTAAATAAGTAATAAACAATTACGTAGCGGTATCGATTGTGCACAAATAAACTGAACACATGAAAATTATATACATCTAATTATGCACGCGAAATCCCTGCACATGGATAATCAAAACATACATACATTCGATACCGAAAAATTGTACAAAAAAGTAATAATTAAATTTTGTTACCCTCTACACCGTTTAATCGTGCACAAGGAAATTATTTAATTATTTTTTCAATCCGGTTTTTAATTATACGCCGATAAATTCTATACGGCCAAATAGTACATAAGAAATTAAATCAAAAACTGTTAAACTGAATACAATTAAAGCCGAAACATCAAAACTTTGCACAAAGTAATAAATTAAATTTTAAAAATTTCGCTAAACTGAACACTGTTTAATCGAGCACAAGGAAATTATTTAATTGTTTTTTTAAATCATTTTTTAATTGTGTACCGTTAAATTCTATGCAGCCAAATTGTACACAAGAAATTAAATTGAAAAGTGTTAAACTGAACACAATTAAATCCGAGACACCAAAACTTTGTACAAAGTAATGAATTAAAGATAAAATTTCGCTAAACCGTACACAAGAAAATTATTTAATTATTTTTTACAATAATTTCTTAACTCTGTACCGTTAAATTCTATACGGTCAAATTGTACACAAGTAATTAAATTAAATATGTACTGAATTGTGACATGTTGGAAGACATTTCGTAGTAGATCTTAAAAAATAGACCCCATAACCAATGAAATATTATCAACGATTAAATATGTACTGTTAATCGGAATACAATTAAATCCGATACATCAAAACTTTACACAAAATAATTAATTAAATTTGATTAAATTTTATTAAACCCTACACTGTATAATTGTGCAAAGGAAAATTATTTACAAATTTATTTTTAAATTCTATACTGTTAAATTGTGCACAGTAAAATTCTACAAAAAAAAAACAGTTTAGAACCGCTCAGTTAAATTGTATATCATGAAAACTTAAAGTAAGTTTATCGTAGTTTTTATAAAACTCTGCTTAGGAAAACTGTGCACAATATGAAAGTTCGAAAATTGGATTCAAATTTCTTTAATTCTACACAGTTTTATCAATCGTCAAGTCAACGCTGTTTTGTTTTTGTTGGTTCGTATCCGACACACTGTGAAGTTGTAGAATAAACCAAGAAAAGCCAAAAAGCGTTCTCTTGACGGTCGATAAATCTGTGTAGAATTAGAGAAATTTGATTCTAATTTTCGAAATGTCAGTTGTCACAGTTTTCCCATGCAGAGTTTTATAAAAACTATGATAAACTCACTTTGAGATTTCATGGTAAACAATTTAACAGAGTGGTTCTAAGGGTCGTTGCTAAAAAGTTGTGAAATTTGGGCTATCGATTTTTTGAAGAAAAAAAATCTTCTCAGAACTAGCTAAAGTATTTTTGCCATTAACTGTGATCCAAAATGAAATGAAAATACCAATTTAAGAGATCAAGAATCATTTTTGTAGTAGAGATAAATAATTTACATGTTAGGAAGACTACCGAGTGTACATTCAATAAACGCAGAAAAGAAAATTCAAAATTATTTTTAAAATATGTAGAGTGTAGATAAAAAATTTTTAAAATATTGTAAAAATTTCATTTATCACACTTTATTTGACTGTGTCTTCAGATTTTCGATTATATTTTCATTTAATTAACACGTTTTAAAAATGAGTTACCGAGTGGACATTGTTATAAATCGTACGGTACATAATTTGCAGAAATTTTTTGAAGTTGCGAAAAATAAATATGTTTCTGCTTATATGAGCCCTTGCGTAGGACTAAAAGTAATGAGGTTTTGATTTTTTTAGATTTTTTAAAATGATTTTTTCCGAATTCTAACCTAAAATATGAGGTTTTGATATTTTTAGATTTTTTAAAGTGATTTTTTCCGAATTCTAACCTAAAATGCGAGTGGACATGAAATTTCAGGGATAGAATTCTAAACATTTATAGACATCTTCAAATTTAAAATATTTATACCTATTCATAATTTTTAGATTCGTTAACTTTATACAAATGACTCGTATGAGCATCAATCATTTATAACATTTTGCTGTCATTATTTCGTAATTTTAATTTGTGAATTTGTACCTGGGGACAGGTTACCGAGAGGACATTTTGGGTATACACTCGTCGCTGAATCGAGGACCGGGATCAGGGGTAGACAGTCCTCGATGCAATGCTTTCGAGCAAGCAATCTTATGTCAACATTCGGGACCGCGTACATAGTCTCTGAACGTACAAAAATAAATGCGCAGAGAGTCGTGATGTAAACAACGTCTGGCGGCCCTGACTGCCCGAG
>JBAGKK010039875.1:0-10572 GCA_037177015.1 Euceroptres primus | reverse complement strand
GGAGAGGGGAGATAGGGGGAGAGGGGAAGAGGAGAGAAGGAGGGCGAGGGGGAGAGAGGGGGAGAGGAGAGAAGGAGGGCGAGGGGGAGAGGGAGAGGGAGAAATGGGGGAGGGGGAGATAGGGAAAGCGAGGATTGAGGTGGGAGAGAGGGAAGGTGAGAGAGGGAGGGGGGTGCGAGAGAGGGGGTAGTGAGAGAGGGGCATGAATGAGGGGGAGAAGGGAGAGTAGGCAGGACGGAAAGAGAGAGAGGGGGCAGGAAGGAGAGGAAGAGAAGTGGATGACATGAAGGGGTGGGGGAGAGAGAGAGAGAGTGGGTTAGAGGAGGGGACAGGAAGGTGAGGACGGGAGGGAGGAAGGGGGAGAGTGCGAGTGAGCGAGCGAGATAGAGTGAGAGCGAGAGAGAGGAGGGAGCGGGAAGGGGACATGGTTAGGGGGAAGAGGGGTGAGAGAGAGGGGGGATGGGATGGTGGGAGGGAGTGAGAGATAAGGGAAGGAGTAAGCGAGGGAGAGAGAGCATGGGAGAGGAAGAGCGGGGAGAAGGGGGGAGGGGCGAGAGAAGGGGTGATAATGATATGAGGAGAGGGGGAGAGGGGAAGAGAGGTAATGATTAATTCACGTTAACAAACATAATTGTTTAAACAAACTATTGGTTATAACTATCTTCTCCTATATTAATGCAGAATAGTTGCGGTTTTTTCTGAAATTTTCAACTCCCTGTTCATTTTTAAAAAAAGGTAACAATTATTAACCGCTAACAAACATAATTGTTTAAACAATTTATTATTTTTTGTAACAATTGTCCTCTTAGAATAATGCTAGAAACTTGCGGTGTTTTCTAACATTTTACATCTTTTTGACACTTTTCATTTAGAGTGAGGTGATAATTAATGCAATTTAGGAAACATAATTATTTAAACAAATAATTGTTTATAACTATTTTCTCCTATATTATTGCTAGATAGTTGCGGTTTTTTTTGAAATTTTTAACTTCCTGTCCATTTTACAAAAAGGTAACAATTATTACAAGCTTACAAACATAATTGATTAAACAATTTATTATTTTTTATAACAATTGTCCTCTTAAAATAATGCTAGAAAGTTGCGGTTTTTTCTAACATTTTGCGCCTTTTGTCTAATTTTCAATTAGAGTGAGATGACAATTTAAACAATTTAACAAACATAATTGTTTAAATAAATTATTGTTTTTAACTACCTTCTCCTATATTAATGCTAGATAGTTCCGGTTTTTTCTGAATTTTTAAACTTTTTGTCCACTTTTCAAAGAAGGTAATAATTAATGAGAGTTAACAAACATAATTGTTTAAACAATTTATTATTATTTTTATTAATACTCTCTTTGAATAATACTGGAGTGTTGCGGCGTTATCTGAAAGTAATAAATATTGCAAATTATCAAATATGATTTTTTAAACAAATTATTTTTTACAACTATCTTCTCCAATATTAATGCTAGATAGTTGCGATGTTTTCTGAAATTTTTAACTTTTTGTCCACTTTTAACTTAATGAGGTAATAATAAATGCAAGTTAACAAACATAATTCTTTCGAAAAATTATTATTATTTATAACTATTTTCTCCTATAGCAATGCTAGACAGTTGCGGTTTTTTCTGAAATTTTCAATTTTTTGTCCACTTTTCACTCAATGAGGTAATAATTAATGCAACTTAACAAACTTTATTATTTAAACAATTGATTATTGTGTATAACTATCTTCTCCCAGAGTAATGCTAAACAGTAGCGCTTTTATCTGAAATTTTCTGTTTTGCTTTGACTTTTTAGTTATGAACAAATAATAAATGAACATTAACAAGAATTATTTTTTAATAGTATTCTATTTCTTCAAAGTGAGGTATTTTTACTCTTTTGCTAATGTTTTAAAAATATTAATTTAAACAAAAGGGCTATCTTACAGTAGCGATAAAAACAAAGGATGGAATAATTAGGAGTAGGTAGGGATAGTGGGTCTGTAAATGACTTGTAGGAATTTTGTTTTCAATTTCAACACGAAGTTTATTGCAAAGCATAAAAGAAAAAGTTGAACATTTCAGGAAAAACCCGAAAAACTCTAGCATTATTCAAAGAAAGTATTTTTAAAAATAATAATAAATTTTTTGGTGCTTTTAATTAATTATTACGTCTCTCTAATTGAAAAGTGGACAAAAAGAGGAAAGTTTTAGAAAAAACCGCAACTTTCTAACATTGTTCTAAGAGAATATTGTCATAAATAATAATAAATTATTTAAACAATTATTTCTGTTAACTTTAATTGATCATTGCCTTGTTCTAACAACTGAAAAGTTGAAAAAACATTGAAAAATTTGGAAAAACCATGACTTTCTAATTCTATTCTAAGAGAAAATTGCTATAAACAATAATAAATTGTTTAAAAAATTTATGTAAACATACATTTATCAGTAGAAAGTAGTATAATATGAATTAGAAACCATTTGTATTTTTAAAAAACCGCAATAAAATCATAATTTGTGCCAAAAAGTCACAAAACCCAATTTTTCACTTATGGGGATTTTTTGGACCCTATAAAACAGATTTATGGGCGTGATATTTAAAAAGTAATTTTTGGTTCGTATTACATGGCTAATTGTGAAGAGAAATTTGAGTTTCAAATCGGTTCACTTAATATTGACGATTCTGAATAAAATTTTCAAAAACGTCTTTTTCTCTTATGAGAAATACTAAATAATAATCTCTAAATATCTTTTTTTTTTAAACGCATTTTTTTGTGGATTCGAATAAAGAGGGCGATATGCATGGAAAAAAATTTTGAACCACCCTATTGCAGATAGATTGCAGCAAGGACATTTTAACATTGCAGCAACCTTGTCTCAACCTTGCTGCAAGGTTTTCGCAACCTAAAATGTTATTCTGGAATGATTTGCATGTTTCAGTACAAAATTTTGTTTCCTACATTAAATAGATGAATACTAAGATGAGGCTGTTCTGCTCCACAGAAAATCATTGGTGTGAATTTCTTCCTCTGTGAAATCTAATTTGAATAATAAACAAACAAAACTTTCATTAGGATTTCATTTGTTTCTAAGTCTAATTTTTGTTGCAACTCAATTCGAGTTTGAATTCAGCGTTAAATTGAAGATAACACAGCCCGACTTGACAATTGCACATTGGATGAGACTAGACATTTCACGTAGATTTTGGGTTGTTGAATTCGAATCCGACCTCAGAATTGCTCTATCACATCAGATTTTTTATATATCCTAATCTAAATATGCATAAAACGCGGTTTTTTCCTATTTTCGAGGTTACCTAGCAACACGGAATTTTCTTTTCTCGAAAAAATATACACAGAATTTCAAAGTATAAGTCCTGCTCTTTTAAGCCCTATAACACTAACCTCCATCGTTGCAATTGCGACTTAACCTTGAAAACGGGTTTTTCACTAAATAAATTTTTTTCTCATCCTTTAATCAACAAAATGAGCCGAAAGAGTGACCACAAAGTTAGCCTATTCTTTGGACCTCCCTAGCGACCTGGGGAAAAAATATAAAAATATGTCACAGGTATCAAATTACTTGATATTGGAAACCAAAGTGAGCATCGCTTTTCGTGTTTTGAAAATTTCAAAAAATTATCCCTATTTAGGGGTTGAGAAGACCCCAAAAAAATTAAAAACTAGAAAATACCGCTAATTATAAAACCATTCTTCATTGTATTGTTTCTATAAAATAAATTTCAGAAAAGCAAAATTACGTATTTATCACCCCTATTATTCACAAGTTTTCAAATTAGATCTAGAGGTGGTTTGAAAAAGAATTATCAGATAAATGTCAAAAATGACAATTTTCAAAGTAGCAAATACCCACAAAAATTTTTATCTGCATTTTTGACTATAGGGATCATATCCGAAAACCTTCCGGAGGAACCCCTATTATCGACAAGTTTTTAAATTAAACGTATGGGTGGTTTCAAAAAGAATTTCCAGACAAATGTCAAAAATGACAATTTTCAATGGGTCAAAGTCCTCAGATAAATGTCATTTTTTACATTTATCTGGAAATTCTTTTTGAAACCACCCCTAGGTTTAATTTCAGAACTTGTGGATAATAGGGGTGCTTCAGGAGGGATGTCACATGTGATTTCAATAGTCAGAAATGCAGATAAAAATTTTTTTGGGAATTTGATACTTTGAAAATTGTCATTTTTACATTTATTTGGAAATTCTTTTTGAAACTACCCCTAGGTTTAATTTCAAAACTTGTGGATAATAGAGGTGCCTCAGGAGAGTTGTTGGATATGATCCCAATAGTCTGAAATGCAGATAAAAATTTTTTTGGGACTTTAATACTTTGAAAATTGTCATTTTTGACATTTATCTGTAAATTGTTTTGAAACCACTCCCAGGTCCATTTTAAAAACTTGTGGATAATAAGAGTGCCTCAAGAGGATAGCTGAATGTAACCTGAACAGTCAGAAATGGAATTAAAATTTTTTTTGGGAGATTGATACTTTGAAAATTGACATTTTTGACATTTATCTGGAAATTTTTTTTGAAATCAACCCTAGGATTAATTTCATAACTTGTGGATAATAGGGGTGCCTCAGTAGGTTTGTCGAATGTGATGAAAATAGTCAGAAATGCAATTAAAATTTTTTTAGGGACTTTGACACTTTGAAAATGTTCATTCTTGACAATTATCTGGAAATTCTTTTAAAAACTACGCCTAGATTTGATTTCAGAACTTGTTGATAATAGAGGTGCCTCAGCAGAGTTGTTGGATGTGATCCCAATAATCCGAAATGCAGATAAAAATTTTTTTGGGACTTTGATACTTTGAAAATTGTCATTTTTGACATTTATCTGGAAATTGTTTTTGAAACCACCCCCAGGTCCATTTTGAAAACTTTTGGAAATAGGGGTCCCTGAAGAGGGTTGCTGAATGTGATCTGAATAGTCAGAAATGAAATTAAAATTTTTTTGGGGACTTGGATACTTTAAAAATTGTCATTTTTAACATTTATCAGGAAATTCTTCTGGAAACTACCCTTAGGTTTAATTTCAGAACTTTTAGATAATAGGGGTGCCTTAGTAGGGTTGTCGAATGTGATGCCAATTGTCAGAAATAAAAGCAAAAATTTTTTGGGGACTTTGACGCTTTGAAAATTGTCATTTTTTATATTTATCTGGAAATTTTTTTTAAAGCAACCCCTAGGTTTAATTTCAGAACTTGTGGATAATAGGGGTGCTTCAGAAGGGAAGTCACATGTGATCTTAATAGTCAGAAATGCAGATAAAAATTTTTTAGCGACTTCGATACTTTGAAAATCGTCATTTTTGACAATGATCTGGAATTTCTTTTTAAAACTGCCCCTAGGTTTAATTTCAAAACTTTTGGATAATAGAGATGCCTCAGGAGAGTTGTTGGATGTGATCCCAATAGTCCGAAATGCAGATAAAAATTTTTTGGCGACTTTGATACTTTGAAAATTGTCATTTTTGACATATATTTGAAAATTCTTTTGGAAACCACCTTTAGGTCTAATTTGAAAACTTGTAAATAATAGGGTTGATAAATACGTAATTTTGCTTCCGTGAAATTTATTTTATAGAAAAAATACAATGAAAAATTATTTCATAATTAGTGGTATTTTCTATTTTTTTAATTTTTTGAGGTATTCTCAACCCCTAAATAGGGGTAATTTTTTGAAATTTTCAAAAAACGAAAACCTATACTCACTTTGGTTTTTAATGACGAGTAATTTTATACCTGTAACATATTTTTATGCTTTTTTTCCAGGTCCCTAGGGAGGTCCAAAAAATAGGCTAACTTTGCGGTCACTCTTTCGGCTCATTTTGTTTATTAGAGGCTGAGATAAAAAGTTATTTAGTGAAAAACACGTTTTATAAGATTATGTCGCAATTGTGACGATGAAAGTTAGTGTTATATAGCTTAAAAATTTTCTCTTTTGATAACCTTTCGAATGATATAAAACTCTTTGGCCAAACGCGTTGAGACAATTTTACTATTGTACCCTTGCTTTATAGCCTTTGAAAAATTCATGTAGTTTGAAAATTTAAAAATCAAAATTCTCGCTGAAGAAAAAAGATATTCGAGAAAACTCAACGGCATTTGAAAGAGCAAGAGTTATACTTCAAAAGGTCGGATTCAAATTCAGCGACCCAAAATCTACCGGAAATGACTAGTCTCATCAAATGTGCAATAGTCGAGTCGGGCTGTGTAATCGTCTTACTGTGTGAAAGTTAAGTCTGGAAAAAATCTGCCTCTTTTTAACTTATTACATGAATGAGAAAGACATCCATTGAGTAATCCCAGTCCTGGTTCTCACAGAAGTGAATCGTTCTAGAGACCGAACGCTTCACTGCTAAGAATTGCAGCGATCTCTAACGACAAGTGGAAAGGTCTTCACTTATCGTCAGAGTGCACTCGGGTGGTATCAGCACGTGGATGTGGATTCTTGGGAAATCGTTCGCTCATCGTTGATGCGAATGGTGCAAAATGTCTCTTCTTGCGAATGGCGGGCAGTATCGAATGCTCGTCGCGCTCAAGGGGAAGTAACCGCTTGAGCTATTTTTATGGCACTTAGCTTCCCGACCAGCACCATGCTGGAGCACTTGAAAAACACTTGTGAGCATTCCGTTACGTTTACGCAACGAGCGCGAAGGCATCCCGATGCGGGCGAGTGGGAGTGTGAGAAAGAGGGAAAAAAAGTGGAGTGGAAAAAAGGATCCACCTTGGAGAGAAGATTTAACGTCGGTCGCTCTTGATTTTTCAAGTACGTGCGCACGGTTCCATTTATTTTTTTACAGCACATTAACCCTCGAGGTGTGCACGATTCGCCGCCTCTCACAAAACTCGGAGAGAGACTTTTTATTTATAATACGTATGTATGTGCAGTTACTGCCTCACAGCCAATTGAAATTTTACCGCTCCTCGTTTTATGCGAAAGTTTAAGTTAACCAATCCATTACAGAAGAAGGAACGGAAAAGTCGTTGCTGACTGAACAAAAGTGGTCAGCTGCAGACGGTACCGAAATTGAGGCGATTGTAAAAGTTTTATAGAAATGGTTCGATTGGAATTTACAACTTTTGACAAAACAACGATGATATTTCATAAAAGTTACGAACCTTTTTACGAGATGTAAGATCAGCTCGAGACTTCTTTCTCTAAACTATTAGAAAATATAGCAGTTATCAGCAATCGCAGTTTTGTCCTAGTTTTTCCCACATTGCTATCTATTGTTTCTCTTGCAGTTCCATTTCTGTTTTTGCGATATCAACCATTCTTCAATCTTTTTTATAAAAAGTTTGACATTCACTTTAAGAAAGTAATTTCTCTCTAAGCTAAGGTAACTACAATTTCCTTCCGGACACATTCAATCTTGGTTGACGCTTGCGGTTTTCCCTTCTCATTTTTTTCATTACCTTTTCAACCGGAACATATTACGTGTGGTTCCCTCGGATCTTACATCTTAAGACCGTCGTTATGACAGCCGGAGAAAAGTCACGTTCAGGTTGTCACTTGGAAACGTGTCTGGAGTATGGTGCTAGGACGCAAACGGAAAACTGGAAAACTCCTAACAGTCCGGAACACAGTGGGTGGTAAGCGAATTACGTCTACACCATCTATGAAGGAGAACCTGTCTCAGGAAGAAAAGTACGATCTGGTACCAGGCGCGTGTGGTATCGACATTTCAAAATTGCTACGTCCCAACGTCCATTGTCACCCTCGGTATTTTTCTCAAGGAAACGGAGAAAACGAGCTCCCACCAACCTACTCAAAAGCCCATCGACAATAATTCTTTCCCAACTACGGAAATGAAGAAGTCAACGGTCTCGTTACTGTAAGAAAGAAATTTTCGTTCAGAGGTTGACAGTGCCACTGTGCAAGAAGTTGCTGTAATCGACTTTTTGAGCACGTTTTGCAACCTAACGAAACTTTAGGAACTTTAATAAAAAATATTGTTAGTTTCATGAAAAATGTGTTTGGATTAACAAAATTATTTTTCGTATTATAGTTGCTCTGCTAGCTCTAAAAGTTGCAGCAACTTTGCAAACAACTTTGCAGTAAATTTGGAGCAACATTGCACTGTAAGGTGCGGAACCTTGCATCAAGGTTCTGGTCAGGTAGTTCCAACGTTAAAATACTCTTGCTGTGTAAGATTCAGTCAAGCTTACAACAAGGTTGTTGCAAGGTATCTGCAATCTTTGCAATATTGCAGACAAGGCTTTAAATTGACGTATAAACTGACTGCGAAATTCTGGCTTGGTTTCTGCAAAGGACATGTTAATATATTTTTCGATGTGATAAAGGCAACCTTTCTACAAACTTATAGCAATCTTGTACCAAATTTACGACAACCTTACAACAACTTTGCAGAAACCCTACCACAATTTTGCAGTCAGTCTTTACGGTCAATTAAATACCTTGTTTTAATTTTGCGAATATTGCAGATTGTTGTAAGCACAAAAAAGAAATGCCTCTTTTTCAAACAAGAAATGATATTTAGAAGTTCTTCAAGCCCAATGACGTTTAACAAGTATTTCCCATAAGAAAAAAAGACGTTTTCGTAAATTTTATTCAGAATCTTTAATATTAGGTGAATCGAGTTGAAACTGAACATTTCTCTTCACAATCAGCCACACAATACGAATGAATAATTACATTTTAAATATCACCCCCATAAGTCTCGCTTATAGGGTTCAAGAAAACCCCGTAAGTAGAAAATTAGGATTTGCGAGTTTCTGGCGCTAATTATGATTATTTCGCGGTTTTTTAGTACAAATTGTTTCTAATACATTAAATATTCCTTTCTTCTGACAACTATATGTTTTAATAAATTTTCTAAACAATTTATTATTGTTTATAGCAATATTCTCTTAAAATAGAGTTAGAAGCTCGCGGTTTTTTTCAGAAGTTTGCAACTTTTAAGTTAAAGCGAGGCAATAATCAATTAAAGTTCACATAAATAATTCTTTCAACAATTTATAACAATAAACAACAATAACAATTATAACAATATTCTTTTAGAATAATGCTAGAAAGTTGCGGTTTTTTCTACAATTTTCCACCTCTTGTCCACTTTTCAATTAGAGGGAGGTAATAATTATTTCAAGTTAACAAACATAATTGTTTCAACAATTTATTATTATTTTTAATAATATTCTCTTTAAATAATGCTAGAAAGTTGTGGTCAATTTTTAACTTTTGTTTTGTCAACTTTTATTTTCAACTTTTTTTCGCTTAGAGTGAATTAACAATTAATGAAATTTAATAAAAATAATTGTTTAAACAAATAATTATTATTTATAACTATCTTCTCCTATAGTAATGTTAGAAAATTGCGGTTTTTCTGCAATATTAAAACTTTTTATCCACTTTTCACTTATAGTTAGTGAGTTATTACAAGTTAAGTTATTATTAAAAATTATTACAAGTTTAGCAAGTTGACTGTTACAATTAAATAATTATTTGATTATAACAATGTTATAATCAATTAGTTATTTGATTCAGACATTTTTAATCTCATGTTTTCTCGCGGGTAGGAGAGGGGGGTGGCTGATAGTAAAATGTGTGCAATTCCAAATTTTCCTTTTACGCTTTACAATAAATTTCGTTTTGTAATCCAAACCAAAATTTTTACAATTCATTTATAGACCCACTCCTCCCACCTACTCCTGATTAATCCATCCTTTGTTTTTATCTCTACTGTAAGATAGCCTTTTTGTTTAAATAAATATTTGTAAAACATTAGCGAAAGAGTAAAAACACTTCACTTTGAAAAAAAAATTTTTTGAGTGATTCTTATTGATGTTCATTTATTATTTGTTCATAACTAAAAAGTTGAAGCAAAACAAGATTTCAGAAAAATCGAAACTTTTTAGCATTACACTAAGAGAAGATGGTTCTAAACGATTATCAGTTGTTTAAATAATTAAGTTTGTTAAATTGCATTAATTATTAACTCACTCTAAGTGAAAGGTGATCAAAAAGATGAATATTTCAGAAAAACAGCCACTTTCTAGCATTATTCAAAGAGAATATTATTAAAAATAATAATGAATTGTTTTAATAATTATGTTTCTTAACTTGAAATAATTATTATCTCACTCTGATTAAAAAGTGGACAAAAGGTGGAAAATTTTAGAAAAAAAAACGCTACTTTCTAGCATTATTATAAGAGAATATTGTTTTAACTAATAATAAATTGCTTAAACAATTATTTTTGTTAACTTGCATTAATTATTACCTCCCTGAATGAAAAGTGGACAAAAAGTTATAAAGTTATAAATTAAATTATACAATCTAAAATAATATTATACAATGGACTGTAATGTATAATATTATTATAAATTAATAAAAACTATTGTTATAAATTAAATTATACAATCTAAAATAATATTATACAATGGACTGTATTGTATAATATTATTTTAGATTGTATAATTTAATTTATAACAATAGTTTTTATTAATTCTATTTCAATTTGTATTAATTATTAAGGAACCTATATTTTTAAAAAAAATTTTTTACTACGGCACTGATTATCTTCTA
>JBAGKK010039854.1:0-10573 GCA_037177015.1 Euceroptres primus | reverse complement strand
ATATATTTGAAAAAGATACGATTAAAAATAATTATTAGATAAGATAATGCATAAATAATTGCAAGATCGTTAACTATAATTTGGAAACAAAAAAAAAAAGATGATAATCTGTGAAGATCACTGTGAATATAAATGAAACTTGATATTTGAAAAGTTCTATAAACGGGTTATAAATAATTAATCTCTTTGCACTTGTGATAAAGTATTTGTAAACTGAAGATGCTTTACAAAGCACTTTATATAGTTTTGAATCAGGAGTCCACAAACAATAGCGACTCGGTACAAAGGGAATAACAGATACGGTTCCAGTTCTATATTCTACTTAATGCTTGGCAGAAGATAACGTAACTGCGGAAACAGTACAGCAATGAATGTATCAGTTTACAAGGTATCATGCGTGCATAAAAGTTTTCTGTTTGGTTGAGCGTGTAGGAAGAAGAGAGTGTGAAGCCTGAAATATTGTAACGATCGACCATCTATATCACATTGTGAACACCAACGCTACACAAAAATAGATTTCCCGCAGGTATGAATGGAAGTGGTTTTATAACATGGTATAGCCACGAGGAATTTCTCTCGCTTCACTTCACCCTTACCAATGTGTGTCGATGAGATTTGGCGACACGAAGAATCACGCCGCCATAAAACAACCCTATAAAACTGAAAATGACGAGATGAAAGTTCATTCGGTGAAAAAAAGAGCATATTATATTTTTTTAGCTTAACTTGAGATTTTCATTTTCTTTTTCTTACTCGTGAGAAATCTGCGATAAAAGATGTCCAAATTTATAATTTTTGGGCTAAATTTATGGGGGTTTGAACTTGATTTAAAATTTCTTATAGCCTATTTTTTTAAGGTATATGTTAACGCTATTATTGAAAATTATGTTAACCATCAGTTTATATTTATTGAATACAATAATTGCATTCGAACTAATTAGAAATGTTCGTTTTTCGAAGTTTTAAGTTACGAAAGTTTCCGAAATTACTAGAATGTAACTGAATTTTCCTAAATTTGCGAAATTGTAACTACAATTTATGAAGAAGTAACTAAATTTTAAATTACATGTAAATTTTTAAAACTTCATTTACACATCTGAACGTAAAATTTTTTCTGTTATACAGTTTTGGAATTTTAAGTTATAAGTTTCAGAATTTTCAGTTACAAGCGTTGTAAAATTACGTTATTTTAATGGAATATTCAGTTAAGAAAGGGCAACTGAATTTTCCTTTAAAAAATGTAACTGAAATTTACGAAACTATAACTGAAATTTCAGTTACAATAACTGCATAAAACTTCTGTATTATGTCTCTGAAAACATGGAAATTTCTATCATTCCAAATTGTAAGTCTTATTATTTTAATAAGAAAGTAAAGAAATATGCGCTAATTTTTTTATACAAATTTTAAAGTTTGAGCTTGAAAAAAATTTTCAAAGCTTCGAAAAGGCCAGATAGTGCTTAAGATATTCACGATAATAAAGGAACAATGTGATTTTGACATTGGGCTACGAAGGCCAAATAATTATATTTAAATTTATATTAAAGCATATGTTTTTTTGTAATTTTTACTGCAAATCCATAAATTTACTGAAAATTTTGTAAGATTTACCGAAAATGTCAGTAATGTTATCTGTTAGATTTACTGAAAATTCTGTATGATTGACCGAAAATATAAGTAAAAATAATATACTGTCACCGTTTCTCTTGAATTTAGGTAAAAATCTGTAAATTCAACAGATTTTTCCCCCGAGCAGCAGCGAATTTCAGAGAGACAAAAAACTGTAAAATTAACAGAATAATCTGTTAAAATAGGGAGAACGGATTTTTTCTGTTATATTTACAGAAATTTCTGTAGTTTCTACAGGCATTTCTGTAGTTTTTACAGACATTTCTGTTAAACTTACAGATGTTCAGTAAATTTTACAGATATATCTAGGTATTGAATCTACAGAAATGTACATAAATATAACAGAAAGAATATATTGTCCCTATTTTAATGGATTGTTGTGTTAATTTTACAGATTATTTTTGATCCTATGTCCACTTGAACAAAAAATTATAAATGATATAATTTAACTATTTTTTTTAGCATAAAAATTGTTCCGAACACAAGGGAAAAAAATCTGTTGAATTTACAGATTTTTACCTAAATTCAGGAGAAATGATAACCGCATATTAAATTCTGTTGTTCCTTTTACTAGTATTTTCGGTAAATCAAGCATTTTATGTTGAAACAAATAGTTAAATTTCATTATTCTCATTCTGTAATAATTAAAGCACTAAAACCCTATGACCGCTTAAAAAATTGTACTTAAAATTATTCTATTATAAATGAACCAATTTAACTATTTTTTTAGCATAAAAATTTTTCCACACACGGAGAAAATTCTTTTTGAATTTACAGATTTTTACCTAAATTCAAGAGAAATAGTGCCAGCATATAAATTCTGTCGTTTTTCCTGATTTTTTCGGTGAATCTTACAGAATTTTCTGTCAATCTAACAGACTCGGAGAAAACTGTATTGTTAAGCCAACAAAAAAGTTTTGTTGGTATTTGTAAGACCAAATTTTTTTTTGTCCCAACAAAATGTTGGTTCACTCAACCAAATTTTTGTTGAAAGACAACCAAATTTTTCTATTTTTGCAACGAAATTTCGGTTAGCTCAACAAAACTTTGTTGACTTAACAAAACAAAATTTGTATTTTGTTTCCTCAACAAAATCAAATATTTTTTGAGTCAACAAAACTTTTGTTGAGCTAAGCAATTTTTTATTTGGAAAACAAACAAATTTTGTTGCACAATTACCAAAAATAACTTTTTTTAAAAAATAAGCTGTCTTCTCAGTGGATTTTCAGTAAAAATTACAGAAAAATGTATGCTCTCCCCATTTCCCTAAATTTGAAGGAACTATTTTTCTCCCTTTACGAGACGTACGCGTGTCCTGATATATCTTTTATCATTTCCCAAAAATTTCCCATTTCACTAGACATCTTCATATGTCGTATCTTCGTATGTCGTATAATACGTCATTAGACATCTTCATTTTTCGATAACAAACTTATCAACATTTTATGGGCATTATATTCGATAATTGAATATTCAGGTGGGGTGAATATTTTACTTTTTGAATTTCAAAATTAAACGAAGCCTAAAAGTTTGTGTATTTTACGAGTAGTTTATCTTGAAAATTTGAATCCGATCAAAAAAAATTCAGCCACTGCAAGCCCGGCTGAATTAACAGCACGGAACGTCAAATTTTTATTATGCCTGATGTATTTATAACTTTTGATTATTTTTATTTACTAGAATTGATAGTTTATATTATTGCCAACATATTCTGAGTGATGAAGACAAAGAATTTAATTCAAAGAACTGCATAATTTAACTGAAACTGACCAAAAATATCTAAAATTTACGATTTTTTTTTAAGTGACATAAAATCAAGAAAAATTGTTTTAAAAAACTAATAAAATCACACGTATTTCGCCAAAGTATTGTCTATAAACTGAGACCAGAGAATTAAAGGAAGTTTAATTTTTCATTGAGTTATGGCCGAAAATATGCACAGATGCTTATATTTAGAAAAGTCGAAAATGAGAGATTTAATGCTTTTTTTGTCTTTTTTTTCTTTTCTGACAAGTTTTTGCCACAAAAGTTTGTATTATGTGTTGGTCGAAACGTATTGTAAATAAAAAAGACAAAATAGTACAAAATAATGTTTTGTATTATTTTGTACTGTTTTCACCATTTCTTATTTACAATGTATTCCCACAAATAAATAATACAAACTTTCGTGACAGGAAGTTGTCAGAAAAGAAAAAAAGAAGAAGAAACCATTAAATCTCTCATTTTTAATCTTTCTGAAAAAACATGTGTACATATTGTCGATTATAACTCAGTGAGAAATGAAGATTTTTTAAATTTTCTGGTCTTATTTTAAAACCAATACTTTGCCAGCAAACGTGTTATTTTATTAGATTCTTAAAATTATTTTTCTGGATTTTAGGACACTTCAAAAAGACAAAAATTGTACATTTTAGACGGTTTTGTTCAGTTTTATTGAAATTAGGAAGCTGTTTAAATTAAATTCTTGGTCTTCATCACTCATAATGTGTTGGAAATAATACACACTACAAAATCCCGTAGATAAAAATCATCAAAAGTTATAAATACATCAGGCATAAAAAATTTGACGTTCTTCGCTGTTTAAATCTGCAATACGTTTCCGATAGCTGGATTATTTTTTATCGGATTAAAATTTTCAGGATAAACTACTAGTAGTATCAAGTATTTTAGGCCCCATTTTTTTTTGAAAATCAAAAAAAATTTCGGCCCACTCTACTGAATATATTGCACGTAAAAGCAACTAAAAATCAATAATTCAGTACGTCTTGACGTCACAATTTGGTACATTCCCTTAGTTCTAAACTCTGCAAAACTATTTGTATTACAAAATTCCCCACGTAAAATTGACCTAAAAAAAAAAGTAATTGTTTTTTTACCGTTCTTAGGGAAATATCAGTGAAAGTAAATTGGAAAAGGGAATCGACAAGGTAGAGAAATTTCCAATAGAATGTGGGTGTTACAAAAGGAGTAGCTGAAATTGATCAATTTCATGCATTCCTCACGCATATAGAAGGGAGGACATATCCCCTCGTTCCTGCATCCGATCGATTCAAACAAGTCACGGGAGAGTCTTTAGAGAGCATTTATGATCGATATCTAGGGAGAGACTGAACTGAATTTCTTTTTCTCCTTATAGGTATGAGCAGTTGCGCATAAAGATCCTGGGTGACTGTTACTACTGCATAAGCGGAGCACCGATTGAGCGACCCGATCATGCCGTCCTCTGTGTCCACATGGGACTCTCCATGGTGGATGCAATAAAATATGTCCAGCAAAAAACCAAAAGTCCAGTGGACATGAGAGTAGGAATTCACACAGGGGCAGTATTGGCTGGTGTTCTTGGTCAACGACAATGGCAATTCGATGTTTACAGTAAAGATGTCGAACTTGCAAATAAAATGGAAAGCAGTGGAATGGCCGGGTAAGAGCTTTTTTTAACCCTGTTTCGTTTTATTACCTAGAGTAAGGGAACCGAATGTGGATCAGGTTTCAGAAACAATGAGTTTAAAAAAGTTTTAATCTAAAATTATTTTTACTTGCACGAAATGTAAGGTAGGTTCTTTGACATCAAAAATACAAAAGATAGATTTTCAAAATCAATTTGTGGGTATGTGATACATAATGATGTCACGGATTACCGACCGATTTTTTATTTATATTCAACGGGTTCATTAAGCGAGATGTGCAAATATAACACTGAAATTTGAGGAAATAATAAGAAATATATCAAGGAATTAATTTCTGGTGCGTTTCAATTTTTATTATTTTGAAAACAAATTATTGTTGAAAATTTGTTTTTAGAATAAAACCTGAAACGCTCCAAACATCGATGCCTAAATATATTCTTTATTATTTCCTAAAATTTCAGCATTATATTTGAATTTTTTCTTGATAAATCCGCTGAATGTAAATAAACAATCTGTCGGTAATTCGTGACAACATTATGTATCACATGCTCTTAAATTTGGGGATATTTTTGGTGAAGATACACTACCACAAGAAATTATCGGTATGCCTGTTTTTTCAGCAAGTGTTAATTTTTGTAATATTTAATTAAAAATTTTGTTCCTAAAATTGGATGAAAGCTAACAAATTATGCGTCAAATAAGCACAAGTCCAAAAAAACGTCAATTTTCGTTGTTTTTGAAAAATTCCAATAATTCTAAAAATATTTAATATTTTTTAAAGTTCTTAGGCTCATTTTCAAGATAAATTGACGCAGAATTTTGATGAACTATTGATATATTTCTGGAATTTTTTCCCAGGAGGATACCAAAGGCTGAAGTTGGTACAAAAAAGTCGTAAAAATTGAAAAATGTATGATTACTTAAAAAATTTTTTTGAAAATTACTAGAGACCATATCTTTATAGATTTCACGAAGTTTTTTAAAAATATGATATAGATTGATTTTCTAAAAATTCTTGTGAGTAATCATATATTTTTCAAGTTTTACGACTTTTCTGTATTAACTTCAGCCTTTGGTATCCTCTTGGGAAAAAATTCCAGAAATATATTAATAGTTCATCGAAATTCTGAGGTAATTTATCTTTAAAATGGGCGCAAGAACTTTAAAAAATATCAAATATTTTCCGAGTTATTGGCATTTTTCGAAACATCGAAATTTGACGATTTTTTGCAATATCTTTTTATAAATACCATTCTAGTCATAAATCACTATGATTTTAGGTCAAAATAATTGTTTTCAACAAAAAACTGATGCACTGGAGTGTTTGTTCAAATAAATTATTTATAAAAATTAAATAAAATTTTAAATATTATATTTATGTTCCTTAAGGGTATGTGATACATAATGACGTCACGAATTACCAACCGATTTTTTATTTAAATTTAGCGGGTTTATTAAGAGAGACATGCGAATATAATGCTGAAATTTTGAGAAATAATAAAGAATATATTTAGGCATCGATGTCTGGTGCGTTTCAGTTTTTATTACGAAAAAACTAATTTTTGAAAAGTAATTTTTTTTCAAAATAAAAATTAAAACGCACCAGACATCGATTCCTTCATATATTCCTTATTATTTCTTCAAATTTCAGCATTATATTTGCTTTTCTCTATTAATAAACTCTCTATAAATAAAAAATCACAGGAAACGATTGGTGTGAATTTTGTTGCATCATTTCATTTTGTTGAATCTTATTTCAGTTTAAAACAATTAAAATTTTCCTCGTTTGTTTCTAAGTCTTACTTTTTTTGCAACTCAATTTGAGAAGAATTCGGCGTTGAAATGAAGATCATCGTTTTACTATGATCGGTCGGTAATTCGTGACATCATTATGTATCAAATACCCTTAAGCTTGTCTTCATTAATTCTAATTAAAAAAGGGTTAAACTTCTGAAACTTTGTGATTTCCTACCCATTATTTCCATTTTTTATATTTATATAAGAAGTACACAATAATTCAATAATATCAATATTTACACAATAGTTTCAATAATTTATTACTTACTGTAATTTCATGCTACTCGTTTGAAATGTCCGAACTGGCACAGTTTAGACAAATAATATTTTTCATGGTATGCATATTTTACTCACTTGATATATTTTTTAAAATGATATACTATTAGTTGTGCTAAACATTTAAGACAAACTTTATAAATAATAAAATTAATGGTCAGCAGAAATCAACATTGATCCACATTTGGACCCCTAAAACTTATTCGCTTTTTTATTTTCTTATAAGAAAATCTGGGGTATAGTTTATTATCGTTTTGGCTACAAATTTGAGAAGATAAAAAAAAGTGTCTTAGGTTCTTATGAAAAGGAATTTAGGGGAGAAAGTGTAGGAAATATTACACAGGGTGAAACTTTACTTCTAATTTGTTAGAGGGCAAAAATAGATAAAGGATAATTTGAGATTAATATTAATATATATTATATTAATTATATTATATTAATTAAATATATTAATTAACCATTAATATATTTCGAGAATAGAAGAAAATAGGATAATTAAAAGATATGCTGCATATTTTTTATATTGATGTTTTTTTTCAATATTTAATTACTTCTAAGGTAACTTATTAATTTTTTTCCTGAAACTTCATGACTTCAAATATTTAGTGGATCAAGGGGAGAATTCTCTGAGTCCATGAAGGGGAAGTTAGGAGAAAGAAGTTTAGGCAATATCACGTGGAACGATAGGGGGTGAAACTCTATTTCGAATTTACACTACTAGGGGACAAAAGATGATGACTAATTTAGAATTAGACAGGAAATAAATAAAGATAATATTTTTCTGTTGAGATTACAACAGAAGGAATTATTTAATTAATTAATTAATTCTGAAGAAGGATAATAAGCATAATAAGAAGCATTTTCACAGGAGATACAATCAAATAATGAAAATTGCTAATGTAGTCGCTAATGATATTATTAGTTATTCCGATTTGAAATTTTCCATTAATAAAAGAGAATTTTAGAGGGAGCAAAGCTAAAAATAGGACAATTAGAAGTGTGATTGTATTTTTTTATTTGTTTTTAATTATCCTAATCGAATAATTTTATTTTTGAAAATTGACTCCTTTATAACCAGATTTCAAATACGATTTTATTCGAAGTTTATTCAAAGTATTCGAAAAAATTTAATTAAAATTGAAATCTTGACTGTGTAATTAAAAATTAAATAATAAAATATGAAAATGCAACATTAAAATACCATAAAATTATGAAAAATTGTTAGCATTATGTTCTATAAACATTTTAAGTACCAAAACGTGATCCAAGTTTTAGGAAACTTCTTACAGAGGATACAAGACCGTAGCTTACGTTTCTAAATATTTTTATATACAAATTCACTCATACAACAAGATGAATGAAAGTTCGATCAAGTTCAATGTGAACCTGTTTGATTGATCTCTGAACTTTCTTTAGTGATATTCAATCCTTGAAGTAAATTTCCAGTAAAAGTTTAATTATACATCTTTTCATTCTGTATTGTTTATACACCTGTTCTATAATCGGAAATTAGGTGTAAATTAAAATATAAATTACAACAATCAGCTTTTCATGTTGGGAAACAAAGGAGTAGTTAATTGGTAAGCTTCAATGGGATTTAAGTTTAATCGAAATTCGTTAGGATTTAAAACTTTAAAAGTTTCTTGTAGCTTTTGTATTCATTGTAGAGTTAACGCAGCTTTAATATTCTAATTGAAGTGTTTTGATATCGAATAAAATTACACAACTTTAATATCCGCCACAAGTTTATTATTAATACTTTACAAAAACATATTTTATTTACTTTTTATTTACATACTTATTTATATGTAATATTTACTTATTTATTATACAACTAATACTAATCATTTTATTACAAGTTTTTATGTTATTTCCAACTTTATTCAATTATTCTAATCTATTAATAATAATAAAACTCTTTTATGGTATTTCTTGATTGACAAGATAACAGAATGCATAGAAAAACTTATGATTAATTACTTTTGTAATTATGAACCGAAGAAAGAGGACAAAAAGTAGTTTCATCATTCAATCAGGAACCTTCGGATTCTCTAATCTTAGCATCTAATTTTCGCTTGATGAAAGTTTCTTTCATCCCTGCAACCTTATGTCTAAAACTTTAACTCTGCAGTTGCAAGAACTTCCGAGTAGGGTTGAGATACCGACCTCTTGGGAGTTTCTCTTTAAGTCAATTTACCAGAGTCCTTGTGGTAGGATAAACAGTCCTGTATATGATGAAAAAGTGTATACGTGTCGTGGAGGTTGGACCAGGAGAAACTGTAAGAGGAAGTAGAGATAAGGCAGAATTTGTTTAACTACAGTATACCAATTTTAACGTATCGTGTAGACATGAGTATTATTCTATAACTATACAAGTGTTATGCGGTTGTTAGTTTGAAGCTAGGAGGCTTGGTAAATCACTGTTAAACGATTGTAGTGTGAATAGCTTCTGGGGAACAGCAATTCCTTCCACATATCCTCGCCAAATAGCATTAAAATAGAGGTCGTCCCTCTTGGCAGACTGCCAATTTATATTTGTCTATCCTATCTCTATATAGACTATTCGTGCCAGCAAAAAATTACCTACTTATTACCAAAACTGCTTTTCCCTTGTGGTCAAAAACTAATTTTTGTTCTGAATAACTTCTAGTGTCCAAACGATAAGCAATTTTTCAAAACCAGGGATCCGAACGAAATTAAGGGCCATTTTTCGATATTTTCCAGTTATTCCTGCAAATTTAAAATAGTTTGGCTAAATATTCAGCTGAGTATGAGAAAGTGCTACAACATTATAGAACCACTGAGTTGCAATGTCGAAATTGTGTCATCAAAGTTTTACGTCGACAAAAACGAAAAGAAATGTAATAAAACTTGCGTTACGTTTCTTTTCATTCTTTTCTGCATAAAACTAAAATGCCTCATAATCTAGAGTTTCTGCTTCGGTAGTTTTATAATATATCAGTACTTTCTTGTATTCAACTGAATATTTCGCCAAATTATTTTGAATTTATAGAAATAATTTGAAAATATCGAAAAATGACCCTTAATTTCGTTCGGATCCTTGTTTAAAACTAAGCATTTAGAAGGTGTTAAATTGTTTTGTTTAGAAATTACATTGCTTATAAGTGTGTACAGAAAATTTATAATAATTTTAAAGATTCAATTCAAAGTAGTGTAAAATGATTTACAACTATTGAGAATTTGATTTTTCGCGAATCGAAATTAACTCTTTATGATTTTCATTTTCATCATGAATTTCCTCTTCGTGGATGAATACATGAATGTTTTATCCGTTCATTCGACACAAAACTTATAAACTTGTTATCAACGTGTATTCAGCAAAATTTGTTTAAGGCTGCTGCAGGTATTGATTTTTTAATCTCTTTTCACTTTTCAATTAAGAACGACGCTGACAAACGTTATCAGTGTGCTTCATCAACGTCCGAAATCAATATAGAGTTTCT
>JBAGKK010039843.1:0-10573 GCA_037177015.1 Euceroptres primus | reverse complement strand
TAATATATAATACATATGTATATATAATAAATATATAAATATAATATATAATAACATTATAAAATATAATATAATACGTATAATAAAACATTATAATTTTAATCCATATAATGACTACATATTGACGTGTTGAATATAAGTCTTGAGGAGGAGAGCATTTGGTTCTCGAAACGTCGACCGATTTTATTCTGCAATACTGTTTACATCTGGGTCCTTTTATTTGAAGTATGTCAGTTTCCACCGTTCTTATACTTTAAGTATTATCTATTTTTACTCAGACGCATAACATTGCTTTTTGACATCTATTAATTATAAAAACAATTATCCTTTCTGGTGAAATTCCTAGAGATACGGAAAAACAAGAGTTTGAGTGCACATCCGTTTTAATGAAAGGTTCCTGGAGCGGATCCGTGACAATTTCACGACACCCGAAGTCTATACGAGTTGGTTCACGAGCTAGGAGTAATCTCGAGCTTAATTCTCGGGCGTGAATTACGCGGTCCGAAAGTTCCTACCAAAGTCTGCTGTCGACTGGGGATTCACGAGAGAAGTGCCGACGATGTCGCGACGCCGGGGTTCCTTTGGTCGTAGTTGGTTCTCTGGAGACGCATTTAAAAAGATTTTTCCAACGGAAAAAGTTTTCCCACCAAATAAAACTTTTCGCAAAGTGCGTTCGTATTTCGTAAACTTGGAGCATTCTATTTTCAGAAGGATCGAGGCATACGCACGGTCGGTGCTTTCAAATCGATTTGAACGGTTGAGAAGCGAACGATAAAGTTATTGCGATCGCGAACGAATCGAGATAGAAATACGACGAGGGACCTCACGATGGAAGACGACCCCGGTCTCCGGGGTCGATCGGTCTGAAGATCCCCTCGGCAAAATAGACTATGTAGCCTCTCGATGCTTGCTCTCTTATGGCCGTTGGTTATGAATGTTAACCGGTGAACGCTGCACGATCGAACCAAGAGTGTCGCGGATGATATACTGACCTCTATACCGGAAATAAAAAATGATTTTGCTAGCTGGCACTCGGAACTCGGACAGAGAGCGGAGACCACTATCTTCTCAACTGAAACGTTTTCGCGAAGACGAGTCCCCTGTGTATTCGACTAAAAGCCACTTTTTTCCGGAAAAAACTCAGCTCACGTATTTCTTTCCAAACTTGCTGGAAAAAGAACGAGAATCTAAAATAGGGCGCCATACTTTATGGCTAGATGACCTTTCGCTTTTTTATATTCTGGCTCTCGCAATAAATATCCGATTTTAATGGTATTCTAATAAAAAAGATTTAAATGCTATTTTCCTTCAGGAAATTTCACCGCAAACTATTTTTTTCCTTCGATCGTTTTATTAGAAATTCAAGTATTGTGACTTCAATTTTATCGTGTGAGCTTAAGCAAGGTAAAGTCGCGAATTTCCTGTATAGGTATTCCCTGCTATATCAAGTTTCATATCTGCAATCGTATGGAGCTTCCCTACGGAAAAAGCATGGGACGGGCCCGATTCATCTTGCTGGCATTAAAATCCGATATTTGCGTCGCTATGAATAAGGATTTTCTTTTTACTACCACAGTAAATTTATGGGAAGTAGAAAAGGAAAGTCTGCCAGAAGTTATTTCTGTGATGCCATTCATGGCAAGTAAATTGTCCAAAAAGATTAAAATATAGATATTTCAATAACTATTTCAATAATATTATTCAATAATATTTCTAATATTATATTTCAAATATTATATTCAATAATATTTCTAATATCTTTCAAATATTATATTCAATAATATTTCTAATATTATATTTCAAATATTATATTCAATAATATTTCAAATATTATATTCAATAATATTTCTAATATTATATTTTAATTATTATATTCAATAATATTTCAATAATAAAATATATTAAATTTTTTAACATGAAACAAATATAAAATCAAAAATAAAAAACAAATATAAAACAAAAAACAAATAGAAAACAAAATATAAACAAATTTTTTAAGTTTTATACCAAAGAGCCCTATGGTAGCAATTTTGTTTTTGGCTATTTATTCAAGAGAATTTACACCTCGCTTGACGGCACAAAGCATTTTAAATCAGCCTGTACCCTATTGGAATTTCAAGCACTGATGGAGGGAGGGTCCAGGCGAATTTTCGAGCGTGCATTAACGAGAACAATGGAGCGATCCCGAATTGCAGGAGATCGTTTTATTATCGTGAGTCGCGTTCTTGTTCTGGTACGTTTTAATAAAGCTATTTCTTGCGAGACGTTTTTCGCGCGTGCTCTCTTTCTCTCTCGAAAGCTTTTTCAGGACCTCCATTACTCTGACCTCTCCGTTACTGCCTCCTTCGCTTTTCGCCTATCGCCGACAAACACAGTTAACACCGACCAAAAGTATTCCAGGTGGAAATACACCAACGAAACTACCAACCCAATACACTTGAGTACAGAATACCAGTCTTACACAGTAGGGTCTCCTAAAAAAACTCAATGATTTTTTTTATGACGCACCCTCTAAACTTGTTGTATTCAGTGAAAAAATAAATGCATATTTTTCTTTTCTTTCTAAAATAATTTTAAACCGTGGTCTTGGGATCTTAAACTGTCCTAAAATGATTAAAATGATTAATTAATGTTAATTTTCGTAAATATATTAATTGTTTGCCAGGGAATACAGCTGATGGTACCATATATTCAGGGAAAAAAATTTGACCCAATTATACCAAAAATACTACCCCGAAGGATCAAAAACTACCCTTTATAGAGGTTAAAATATTATATGTATTTTACCAATATAATTTTTCTCCAATTACTAATAATACATAATCACGAACTTCATAATTATATATTATTAGTAATTGGCAAAAAATGATATTGGTAAAATAAATATAATATTTTAAACTCTATAAAGAGCAGATTTTCATGCTTAGGAGTAGTATTTTTGGTCTAAATGGAACAATTTTTTTTCCTGAACATATGGTACCATCAGTTTAAGGCCCCAGGATACTCAAAGCCAAAAGCACTTTTTGTGGACAAGTCTGTCTACAAGCCAATTTTCAATGGATTTTGGTGATTTTTTTTAAATGACCGTAAGGCTTCCAGGTATAACGTGTCGGTGCAGAAAATTCACTTTGACCAAACAAAAATTTTTTATTTAGTAACAAAATAAACAATATTTTTTTCCTAACTTTTCAGCTGTACCTTTTTTTTTAAGATCTTCAAATTGACCAAAGAAGAGCTTAAGTCAGTGTAATAACTATTTAGCAATAATTTCCAGTAGGTTAGAGTAAGAAAAAAAGTTGCTTATACTGTTTTAAACAAATCAATTAACAAAAGCCATTTTCTTGTGATTCGCAATAATTAGTTATTTGTGATTAAAGTTGTTGCTGTTTAAGTTTTTATATAAAATATGAGAGAAATTAATACCTAATTGCGATTAGTTAAGAACAGCTCCTGTTTGACAATTATTTAAACATTTTTCATAAACGAATACACAGTATTCGTATGTCACAATGAATAGGCACAATTTTTTGCAGAATCGACCAAAAAAGTCTTGCCAAAGACTCTTTGCTGTCATTTTTTTCAAATTAACAACAATTGTTAATTATTTAAACACTATTTATAAACAAATTCACATCTTCAACATTATTCCACGAATGGACCCAATTTTTTTGCAAAACCAACTAAAAATGTATTGCCAGAGACTCCTAGCCGAAATTTTGTTCAAACTGATAAAAAATATTAATTATTTTAACAATTTTTATAAATAAATGCACATTTTGTCCAATTTTCTAAAAATAGGCTCCATTTTCTTAGCGAAATCAACTAAAAATGTATTGCCAATGACTCGCTGCTATGATACTTTGCCAATGGATAAGAACAGTTCATTATTTAAACAATTTTTATGAACAAATGTACATTTTGGCCACTTTTGTATGAATAGGCTTATTTTTTTCGTGGATTAGAAATGTCTTACCAATGATTCCTTCTTGTAATATTTGTCCAATTAACAAGAACTGTTGATTCTTTAAACAGAATTTATAAAAAATTCACAGTTTGACCATTTTTCCATGACTAATATTAAATTTTTTTTGGAATGAACTAAAAAACCAAGGTATGTATGGAAAAAACCACTATATGTGTTGGCCTTGGTTTTTTAGTTTATTCCGCAAAAAAATTAATATTTATCATGGAAAAATGGTCAAACTGTGAACTTTTTTATAAATATTGTTTAAATAATCAACACTTTTTCTCAATTAGAAAAATATGACAAGAAGGAATAATTGTCAAGACATTTCTTGTTGATTCCGCAAAAAAAAATTAATATTTATCATGGCAAAATGGTCAAACTGTGAACTTTTTTATAAATATTGTTTAAATAATTAACAGTTCTTGTTAATTGGACAAATATTACAAGAAAGAATCAATGGTAAGACATTTTTAGTTTATTCCACGAAAAAATAAGCCTATTCATGCAAAAGTTGCTAAAATGTACATTTGTTTATAGAAATTGTTTAAATAATTAACTGTACTTGTCTATTGGCAAAGTAACATAGCAAAGAGTCATTTGAAATACATTTTTAGTTGATTTCGCTAAGAAAATGGAGCTTGTTCTTAGAAAATTGATCAAAATTTGCATTTATTCATAAAATTTATTTCAAATAATTAATATTTTTCATCAATTTAAACAAACTTACAGCTAGGAGTCACTGGCAATACATTTTGAGTTGGTTCCGCAAAAAAAATTGGGCCTATTCGTGGAATAATGTTGAAAATGTAAATTTGTTTAAATAATTAATATTTGTTGTTAATTTGAAAAAAATGTTAGCAAGGAGTTTTTGGCACGATATTTTTGGTTGATTCTGCAAAAAAATTGAGCCTATTCATTGTGACATACGAAAACTGTATATTTGTTTATAAAAATTGTTTAAAGAATTGTCAAACAACATAGCTATTCTTAACTAATCACAATTAGACATTAATTTCTCTCATGTTTTATATAAAAACTATGAATTTCAAGCAACTAATCATTGCGAATCACGAGGAAATAGCTTTTGTTTATTAAATTGTTTAAAACATTATAAACCATTTTTTTCTTACTCTGATCTACTGGAAATTATTGCTAGATTGTTTCACACTGACTTAAGCTCTTCTTTGGTCAATTTGAAGATCTTAAAAAAAAAGGTACATCTGAAAAGTTAAGAAAAAAATATTGTTTATTTTGTTCTTAAATAACAAAATTTTGTTTGGTCAAAGTGAATTTTCTGCACTGACTTTTAATAACTGGAAGCCTTACGGTTATTTAAAAAAAATCAAAATCCATTGAAAATTGGTTTGTAGACAGACTTGTCCACAAAAAGTGCTTTTGGCTACACTGTGCGATACCAGAGCAGTGTAAAATATTTAAAAAATATTTTAAAAAATATCAGAAAATACGAATAAGAATTGCATAAAATTAGGTGCATCATACTGCACTTAAAAATGGTAAAACAAGATACATTGATAAATAATAGTTCACAGTGATGACGAAAGGTAGAATATTTTATTTAAAAATAATTGACAAATTCTGCACGTTTGTAACATTTATAAATTGATCAAATTAAAACAGTTGCACACAACAAACTATAAATACTATAAAACTATAAATAAATATCCAATAATTAACTTCTGGAGCCTGAAAAGTCCATAAAAACGTTACACAATGGGTAGTTTTCATTTTGTGTTATATAATGTTTGTCAACTGTGTGCAACGTTTTAATACCAGCAAGTGTTTTGTTCTTTTTAGACATTTTATTACAAACTAATTTATTTCATGAAAAAGAGCTTTTTTTAAAACTTTATTTTTTTTCTCCATCGACATACTGATTCGATCGTTAGCCAACGTTCAGCCAGAACTGTCAAGCAGATACTGGCACAGTACAGGGCCGTTCGTGAACTCTGGCAAACCATTTAGATTTCTACCTGGGTAGAGTCTCACGTAATCTATTAAATAGATAACGCTTGCCCTCGTGCCGTTCGAATTTCTAGAAAACGTTCCAACAGAAATAGAATGCGAATGTACGGGAAAAGAGGGATAAAGGCGGAAACGAGCTGAGCGGGAAGAATTGGTAGTCCGGGGAAACATCGAGTGCTATAGTTGCGCGTCTCTGGATATATTCGATGGTTTTAAGGGGAGAAAGCACGGCTTATTCTGCCGTTATTTTTCACTCGGCGGTGAAAAATTGAAGCCACTCCGAAATCGGAAATCGATTACGTTGAAAATCCAAGTGCGGAGGAAGGAGATGGATGAAGGATAGAAAAAGTGCGGGGGTGCGGTATCGCAAAATGAAATACTTCAAGACTACGCAATGTCCTATGTGATATTTCTACGACTATACTACCTTTGCTCAAATCGAATCTTACAAAAAAAAAAAAAAAAAAAAAAAAGTTACATTCAGTCGAAGGCTGCGAAGCACTTCTGAAGAGGAAAAGTCAAATATTTTCATACGAAAAACGCGTCCAGACGAATCTATTCCGCGCTCTTTGACGTAAACCATTTGCTTATTCAATACATACGGTTCCTATTATAAAAATAAACCAGACGAAGTTTTCCGACGAAATTCTTGTTATTTTTTCTTGATTAATTATTACCAAATTTAAGCAAAAATATCACTGTTAATTTGTTTTTGCCAGAAGGATCACATTTCGAAAAGTGATTTCAATGCTTCAAATGTTCCGTCTTCAATTTTTCACGAAACCACATGTGGAAAACATTTCGAACGTCGAGGCTTTAAAAATTCAGGGTCGCTAAAGTGAAAGAAGGAAAAGCTTTTTTTGTAGAAGAGCCTCTGCTCAAACGAAATCGAAGGGCTTGAAAATCGGAAGTAGAGTTCACTACTAGAAGGTGATTCCTCGTCGTAGAAAAAGGATAGTCCCAATCTCTTATTTTCCAGGCGACCAATCCATTCAACACGAATTGGAAAACGCGAGGGGATAGAAACCGACAAGAAGAGACGACGGAATGCGAAATGCCAAGTGGGATTTCCGCGCCTCCAGGCACGTAGAAAAGCGGGTGTACTTTTAAGCGCAGGGAAAATGAAGGTTTCGATGCTCCTTCGTTTTTTTGTCGGTTCAATTCAGTTGGTACGTCTGATTCAAGAACATGGTAAAAGAGGTGCGAACTACGATCGCTCGCTTGCTAAATTTAGGTAAGGAATTTCAGTTAACTCGTGCTAAATTCAGTGAATTGGGTACATCAAGAGAGAAGTTACCTACTCACACGTGGGAATTAGATTAGGTACGTTGTACCGGTTACAAAGAAGAAAAGGGAAAAGGATGAACCGCGAACAAGCGCTCTACTCACCAGGGGTGGCTAGAGGGCTAGACCAAGGATGAAGGTGGAAAGAAAGGGAAGCAAAAACGGTTGTGCCTCAGAATACTAAAGAGCACATTTTTTACACTTTTTGTCTGGAGCTTTGTCAATAGAAGGAAACATCGTGAATTAAATTCATGAATTAAAATCACAAATTATAGCCTCATGAATTTTTAGAATCAACAATTATAAACACGAATATTAAAAATGTACTACCTTAATTGCTTTCACCCAAAACTTTATGGCAAATAAATAATATTACATTATTATTAATCCAGATGATTAGGCCTGTAATTATCACTTAGTATTTTATTTTCAAATCAAGATGTTTTGGTTATACTACATGACTTAGTCATTTGGATTAATTATTTATTTCAGAAGTCACTACCAAACTATCCATTCTTTTTTAATTTTAGGCTTGAACGGAACTAGTGATTCAACATCTACAAGTTTAAATTTATAATGTTTAATGACAGGACGAATATCTGAAGAGGAACCTCATTAGGATTAACCATGTGCTTGAAGTTCTGAACGTTCAAATCAACGAAATTTTTGATTTTATTTGGAACTCAAATTTGCTCCAAAATATTGGTTTATTAATATAGAAACTAATGTAATGATAAAGAAGCTCATGATATTTCTCTTTATTTTACAGATGGAGGATATTTCAAGATAAATTTGGGTTGAGAAAAAAATGTTCGTTCATTTGAACGTTCAAAACTTCAGGTACATAATTAACCAAAAAGTGGCTTCAAATGGTCAATGAAAATAAAAGAAATTAGCATTCAATTAAAATTAGAGTCAAAATCTGGCAACGTTTCGGTTAAGTATAGACCCTTTTCAAGCCTCTCGTAAATAATCTAAAACAACATTAAAATTGATAAAATATAATCAAATCAAAACAATATGGGTGAAAATTGCTAATAAAAAGAGTAGAAACCTCCTATAAGTATATCAAAAGCACTTACAGATTAAAAAACATCAATCGTTGCCAAAAAAACCAAGTGAAGAAATTTTTAATTTAACATAGCGACATATTTACATTTTTTAGAAATATTTTAAAATTTTAAGCGAAAAATTAGATTCTTGCAAATTTTACTTTAAAAACATCAAATATTTTTAAAATGTTTGAGATATTAAGGATTTCTTATTTCAGTTTATCACACTTTTCTCATTCTTTCGAAATCCACGAAGAAAATTAAAAAATAATAAAAAATGTTAAAGTTATTTCAATTTTTGAAAAAAACGTAAAAAAAATTCTCAAAAACCCCACTTTTATTTTCTTGGAAATTTTGTAGAATAATACGTACCAATATAGTCTACTTATCATAAATTTCCCATTTGATATTATTTGTTCTTTGGTAGAAAAAATTTATTCTATATTTTTTGCTTCAAGAACTTACCATTTTGGCAATTTTTGAGGTTTTAAGGTTTTTCTTGTTTCAGATTATCAAGTCTTTTACACCCTTTCGAACCCGATAAAAGGAACAAAGAAATCATAAAAACCGATAAAGCTATTTAAATTTTTTTGAAAAATAAAACACGAGATTTTCTTCAAAAAAGAAAGAATACAAACTGGTAAAGCTATGCATTTCGATTTTCAGGTGTGTTGGGTGAAAATATAGTCTATCTACCATAAATTTTAAAACTGGATTGTACTTATATTTTAAGAAACAAAAAATTATATTTTTCTTATTGTTCTCGCATATATTATGTTTAATAAAAATATGTTTAGACGACTAAGAACCATTCGATCTTAGTCGTCCTTTTTTTTCTCTTTAAGTATAAATACAATCCAGTTTAAAAATTTATGGCAGGTAGACTATATTACCACCCAACACACCTGAAAAATCAGGTGTAAAAAAAGGTAGCCGTTTCAAAAAAATTTTGTGTTTTATATTTTCAAAAAATCCAAATATGTTTACCAGTTTTTATTATTTCCTTGTTTCTCTCATCAGTTTCGAAAGATTGCAAAAAACTTAATAAACTTAAACAAGAAAAACCTTAAAATATCAAAAATTGTCAAAATGGTAAAGTTTTGAAGTAAAAGTATAGAATTATTTTTTCTCCGGAAATATAAAAAAAATACCAAACGGGAAATTTATGGTAAGTAGACTATATCGCTAATTATTATTCCTCAAAATTTCAAGAGAAAAAAAGGTGGGGTTTTTAAAATTTGTTTCGCTTTTTCCAAAAATTGAAATAACTTTACCATCTTTTATTATTTTTTAATTTTCTTCATGGATTTCGAAAGAATGAGAAAAATGCGATAAACTGGAACAAGAAAAACCTTAATATCATAAAAAATTTCAAAAATAGTAAAGTTTTTAAAGTGAAATTTGCAAAAAACTAATTTTTCCCTTAAAATTTATAAATATTCATAAAAAATGTAAACATATCACTGCGTTAATTTAAAAAAAATACGTGTCCCCTTATTTTTCACGTACAAAAACATATTTCATTGGCAAGCCTGAACAGGTAACTCTCTAAATTTGAATTAGTGATAATTCAGTCACTAATTCACTTTAGTGAAAATTTCTACTAATTGTTAGTAGTTTTTCGACTAATAATTAATAAAAAATTTCACTAAAGTAAATTAGTGTCCGACTTTTCACTAATTCAGACTGAGAGAGCACCCGCCGGCCTGCATGATTTGAAATGGATTCGGTCTCATAAAATATTACAATTAAAAAGATAAAATTTAGTTTATCTTATCTAATTAAGTTAAAGTCATGTGTACATGAAAAAGAAGTTGTTTGACTTGCATTCTAAAACAAACCAAACTGGAATTTATTTGGAGGTTATAAATTCCAGTTTGGTTTCCAGCATTCTAAAACAAACCAAATTGGAATTTATTTGGAGGTTATAAATTCCAGTTTGGTTTGTTTTAGAATGCAAGTCCGACAACTTCTTTTTCATGTACACATGACTTTAACTTAATTAGGTAAGATAAACTAAACTGTATCTTTTTAATTTTATTATTCTATAACTGGTTTTGTAAACTGATTTTTCTTACTTTGTTGCTTTCATTGAAAAGATGTTCCCCTGAAGAGGAAATCATTTAGATTTCGAAACGTTGGGATTTCAACAACAATAAAAATCACCCTTTTGCTGTTGTTGTTTTAACCATCATAAATATCTATGATGTTTTTTTACTTTATTATTATCTCGAACGTAAAAGGATTTTAACCATATCATCGGTTAAAGAATATATAAATATAAATA